>SZWC01010475.1:67409-88443 GCA_023375785.1 Penium margaritaceum | reverse complement strand
GGGGGGGGGAGGGGGGACACGATTGCAGGGCTTCGGCGGCAATGGCCCTCCGGGCAGGTCACGAAAATCATCCGCAGGAAACAGAAGAAAGCTGCATGGGTTGTGCACCCATCGACATCGACACCGGAGGCGGTCGTGACTAAAAAACCACAGCATTAAACAACATTATCAATTAGGTGGTTTGCGATCGCTCTGTCACAATTTCGACGAGTACATCGCCATCAGGACTGGTTTGATGTGCGCCTCGTGCATATCAGCTTCAACAGCAAGCACTTCAACGTTGACGTTTCATGAATAGCTTGCTATCCTGGTCAACCCAGTCACGCGTGTGCCGACCAACCGCCGGCCACAGTGCATCCCCTCACGTCGTCGATGCGTGGTTGCATGTCGAGGCAACCACTACCCACGACCGACCAAGCGGACTCGAGGGTCACACATTGGAAGTGCGTCTGCTTGGGCGTAAAAGGGTGGGCGGACTTGCAAGCTACCCCTATTCTCGCTTGACCATATTCGCGTTGCCCCCAATCTGAGGATTATTCCCAAGTCACCCCCAATTTGCGTTTTTCAATAAATATGCCAAGAATTCCTTACCGAAATGAACAATTATTCCTTTACCACAAAAAATTTAAAAATAAAATCGGCAGTTATTCCCTATATATGGGGTAAAATTAGAGAAAAATTGAAAAATAGGGTGACCTGACGATAAGTTAAAAATGGGTGCGTCCTGGTGATAAGTATACAAATTTTATGCCAAACTGAGCGTAGGCGGTAAGCAGGTAGAATTTGCAAGGCGGAACACGATGAAGAATCTGGGACACGAGCAATTTATAAGTAACGGTAAGTGTACTTCAGTGACAAGTGTCGAAATGATCAAACATATGTATACATGTGTCAAGTTACGAATGAGATATTATCGGGGTCGTTGGTTCAATCGTCGAGCGACGCGTGTGGAGTCGCTTCATGAGTGGTTGGATTCGATAAGCTCCATGCAGAAGTCGGGGGGATTCGAGGACCGACGACGAAGATGCGAGATGCATCTTCATACATCGAGATATGTCTCGATGTTTCCAGAAGTCGACCGAAGAGTCGTGAAACTTCTTTCGATGATTCTTGAAAGTGGTCAGAGTTGTTAATAAGTGCAAAAAGGTTCGCCAGAGGGCGAGGGTAGTTGGTCGAATTGCGCTCGACCGTAAGAGTGAAAATCGAGGTCTGGACGCACGGTGGGCTATTTGTGTAATGACGGAAATTCCCACTCCGAAAGATTAGGGACTCGTGTACGTCTGGTACTTAACACATCCCCCCCATTTAGCCACGACGTCCCGGCACGCGTCCAGATGTGGCCCGGTGACAGCGGTAATAGCCGTTAATGAAGTGATCGACGTCTCGAAGGTTGTCGTAGGGTTCCCAAGTCTTATGCACGGCGTCGTAGCCATGCCACTTGACAAGATATTCTTTTGTTTTGCCACGTCGTCGATGGCCAAGGATGTCCTCCATGACATACTCACTGTCCTTGCCCACTTGGACATGAGGGGGAGGTACATCCTTGTCAGGGAAGTTCTCTCCAATGTCTCGGTAGTGCTTGAGTTTTTTGATATGCAACACCGGATGAACGTGCAAAGTTTCGGGGAGTTTGAGTCGCGCAACCACGGGAGCTTGCATGCGCTCAATCTCAAACGGTCTCAACCATCAGGGTTTGAGCTTTGATGTTGGTCGAGCTTGTTGGTCTGTGTGCATATACGATGACTGATGGTGACCCCTCCGGCTGCTGTTCATGCACACGTGGATCCGTGAGGGGTACGAGGACCTTTCAACGACTGGAGGTTGGCGAGTGTCAAGCCAGCAGCACCGTGGCAGATAGAACATGACAGATGAGAAGAGCAGCATCGCCCTCCAAGAGCGACAGGATGACTTGTTGATAGAATGAGGATTGTGAACTAGGACAATGTTACAACAATTTATGATGACTCGTCGGGTTGTGGACTGGATATAGTTTGTTGACCGACATGCCGACGAAGATGTTCGGACAGGAAAGCAAGGGCATTTGAGGAAATTAGGGAGGTCAAGGTCACCTCGGTCGGTCGGATCGAGCTAGCGAGTTCGATTAGAGCTCGCTAGCTTGTCGCTCGCCGACGGGGGGGGGAGGGGGGAGAGGAGGGGGGATCGCTAACACTTTGCTCGTTCGTTCTCGTCCATGGCTGACTTTTCATTACGTTCGTCCCAAACTCTTGACCTAAGTACCTATAGTTCTCCCCCTCTTCCACAAACTAGTGAGTCAAGCATGTGTGGAGGGCAGTAAGGGAATATCTATTGGTATCAGAGCCGAGGGAGCGTTCCCTCACCCAAGTGCTACGGGAAAGTAGGGTTGCGCGGGGTGGCGGCGGCCATTGTTTGTGACCTGCTTGCACAAGCAGTAGAAGGCCGCCACTACAGCGGGTGGTACTGTTATCACAGCAAGCTGCGTAGCCCACAAGCCAGCCACAACTACAACAAGTTGGCTACACAGATCGTACGTAGACCACAACTATAGTGAGCAGGCTACGATGGGAGCAGGTGTAAGAGTACCGCCACGTGCCACCCCAGTTATGGCCGCAACAGTTGAGCTGCACACCAAGTAACGACCCATGGCTGCAACGCGATCTTAGCTAGACCATAGTCACCTTGGTGCCACTTCGGCCGCAGCAACTGAGTTGCGCCTTGCGGAGAAGTTGAAGCCGCTGGACAGCCTCTTCAACAACCAGTGCAGCCGCTAAGCTGCAATGTCAGCGCCCATAGCAACTGGTAAGCTGCTAAGGACAGGCCACAACTGTTGGGTTGTAGTCTGAGAAGGAGTTGCTATGTCAAATTGCAACGTCAACATAGGTCGCAGTCGGTGGGCTGCACATTCAGACATACTAGTGGCATCACGACACCAACCACAGATTGGTCAATGTGATCTCTCCTACCTCTTCCCTCCCTCTTCTAGGCCTCCTTGAGCTGGGGTCTTTCCTCCCTCCCTTCCTTGTAGCAGAGCACAACCCAAACAACCAAAGCATCTAGGCATTGGGCCTTGTCACGTAGTTCTCCGACAGAGCCGCAAGCTGAATGTTGCCAGATTTTTTCTGCATCGTTGACCATCTGCAATCCTACTCACTCGTCTGTTTTTGACCCTCTCCTTGTTTTGGGACAGCCGCAATGTCAGGGACACAATCAGCGGGCAGGGTGACCCTTCACGCGTCGCTGACAGATCATAGTCTCCCACAAGTCCGTCTGCTCAGCGGCTATACAAGCAAGATTCGAAGTTTCATTCTTTGGAGACATTGCTCAATAAAATCTTGGCTAACCAGTAGGCACTACTTAAACAGCAATCGCCTACCCAAGGACACCCAACGGGGTAGACTACAGGTAGCTCGAAATCTACATCTGGCAGTGCTATAGTGCAGCAGCAGCAGCAACCGCAACAACGACAGTAGCAACAGCAACAACCACAACAGCAACAGGAGCAGCAATCACAGCAAGTGTGAGCCATCTTGTTGCAACAGTAGCAGCAACATTTGTATGCTCAGATTCTGATGCGGTCAACTCCAACGAACTGTTTTGTGTCGCTAATGTCTTTGCTATAGCATTATGCACCACCTGTGCGTCAGCATCCTAGCTCCGATGGCACACCCCTGTCTGGCTTGATCATGCCGACAGGACGTCCGGCAAAGGACTGTAAGTCTCTACCTCCTCGATACTCGGACAGCCTCGATTTTGAGGTGTGGGATTTCCTGTTTCACACCTGGGCCACCGGCGAGGGAGTGCTTCCCTATAACATGACTGATTATGATGCCATTGATGCAGCACAGTCTACGGCTACAGCTCAAGTAGTCCACGTCCTAGTCCTTGTCTCCCCAGACGACCATTATGGATGTCAAACCCTATGTGGCAGATCTGACCAGGCAAGGTGCGGACCCCCTAACAGCTTGGCAGCTCCTTTTGACCACCCATCAGCGGGTTGGCCAGGCTGACCTCAATGAACGCATCTGCGAGTTCACTTCCCTTCGTTAGGGTGATACAGAGGTTGTTGATGCATACTGGCACCGTGCATTACGTCTACAATCCCTTGGCACGCAGATGCCTCATCAGTAATCAACTCTAGCTACGATAATGCCGGGAGCCCATGAGAAGTACTAAGATATCATTCCAGGTCTTTGAACCTACAGAGCTCATGCAGATGGGGGAAACTAGCACATTCCTTCCTTGGGTGCAAGACTAGCATGTGCGGGTGGGAGGACGGTACCTTCCGCCCATGGGTCGAGTTGCAGCTACTACCGCCCCTCCATTGGCCTCATCATCTTCCATCTCCTCCATTCACCCTCCCTTAGCACTCATCACCTCCTCCACATCTCCTCCATCGGGTGCGAGCACGACTGTTGTCTTGGGTAAGGGAAATGAGGGAAAAAAGAACACAGGGGTAAGGGGGCCCAAGGGTCCTCTGGAGCAACCGGCGGAGTCCTTCACTGCTACAACTATGGTGGCGACCACAGGTGACAGGCGTGGCCTCGTGAGCACAACTTCGCCAAGATTGGACGGGCGATACACGCCTGGCGTGCCTGTGTCAGTCGTGGCGGCAGCACGAAAGGCGCTTCAACGAGTAGTGTCGCCTGTGCAAACGCGGCTGGTGCTTCCATACCTGAGAGAGAGCTCCTAAACGCTTGCATTGTAGCGCTGGAGCAGGCCATCACATCCTCCTTCTACAGTGACTTTGAATTGACCACTCAAGGAGGTACGAGTTGCATGCACAGCGCCGGGGGGCTCACCGTTTGCAGTACAGACATTATGTGGGGTGATTGATGACCATGGTGTGACACTCTCTGTGGATGACCGTGTCCTCTGTGATGTGCCATCATGGATTGAGTCCGTTACTCATCATGCATGATCTGATCCAGTAGAGCCACCACTTCCCTGTTATTATTCCTTTGGGTTCTGTTTCGTGTCACCAGTGGAGCACGTTCTGGATGGCAGCTGGGTTATCAACTCAGATGCCATCCATCTTATGTGCTGTCGCCATGTCGATTTTGTTCTACTTTGTCCAATCGAGTCAGTTCATCATGCGCGAACAGGGTGAGGTCGGCAGTTGCGTGTGCATGGTGTTGGGATCGTTTAGTTTGATGATCTTGCTGGTCATGTGTACTTCTCCGACGTGTTATATGTTCCTGAACTCGAGCTTAGTCTGCTGTCTATCCCCATCTAGGACCGCCTTGGACTCACAGTCACACACACTGCTGGTATTGTCACTGTCAGTGTTCGCCAAACCGGTAGTGTTGTGCTTTATGGTGTTGCTGTTGGTACTCCCTATCACATTTCGTGTCATGTTGTAGTTTCTTCATCTACGTCTGCTTGTGTTTATGTGACTGGCACCTTGTCTCTTGCACATCAACATTTGCTGCACCGTCGTCTCTGACATGTGCAATCTCCCACTGTTGAATCACTTGTATGTATTAAGCCCGCTCTCAGCCTTGACGCGGCCTCTTTCGCACCGCCAGCTCCCACTGATTGTCTCCCCTGTCTCCAAGGAAAAATGCAGTGTGTTACATATCCCTCTTTCTCCACCACGACCTCCAGACCTCTGGAGCTCGTGCATGCTAACCTCATGGGGCCCTTGCCCACTGAGTCCCAGGCTGAGCGCAAACTTTATGTCCTCACTCTGACTGATGATTATTCTCATTATCGATGGATGTTTTGTTTGTGTCGTAAAAGCAATACGTTGCTTGCCATCGGACGTTGGTTGGCTCAGGTTGAAGGCCAAACCAATAAACTCTTGTATCCTTTTCGGTTGGATCACAGGAGAGAATTCATGGATCCTGCTGCTCAGTTTCTTAAGGAGAAAGGGGTGACGCATGATCTCTCCGCTCCCTAAATTCCACAACAAAATGGCTTGTCCGAATGCTTGAAACGCACGATGATGGATGCTGTTTGTTCAGTGCGTGTTGAGTCTGGTCTGTCAGAGGTTTTTGCCTTCGAGGACATGGCCTACATGACGTGGGTCTGGAACCGCGTGCCTTATGGCCTGCTTCCCCATCATGTGACTTCGTATGAGTGTTGGTTTGGAAATCGTGCCGACCTTCGGTTGGTATGTGTCTGGCGTTGTCTCACCTCCGTTTTGGTCCATGACGTCCAGCAAGGGAGCAAGCTCTCTCCCCGCAATCGCTTGTGTTTGTTTCTGGGGGTTGCTCCCCAGTTGAAGGCTTGGGATTTTTGGGATCCGGATTGTCGCCGCATTGTCGAGTCTCGTGATACTTTCTTTCTTGACTCCTATACGCAACATGATCTGCGTTGGATCCGCTCCTTCGACCCTCACTTGGCTTCGTCCCCTCGCACTTGACATGTGGGGGAGGGTTTCCACGTGGGTACTCCCATCGGGACGGGTACGTCTGTCCAACCCACCCCGGTGGCACCCAGTATACTATCTACGTCTCCTATGGCAGGAGCATCCCCTGTGGCCCCACCTAGCTCGCCCTCTCTTGATTTGTCATTTCTTATACCATCTCCATCCCTAGTGTCTCCTCCTTTTGTTCCTCCTGTGCTACCCACTAATGGTTCTCCTCCATCGTCTACTGCGTCCCCTCCTCCTCGGCTGTTGCCTCCCCTACTTCTGTCCATTTGGAGTTGGCTGGTGACCCGACTATTTTGTCTACTGATCCACCTATCGATGCATCCTCTGTATTACCCCCTAAGTCTCCGCCGGTGTGTCCAGATGTAGCCCCCTCAGTGCAGCCTGCAAGCACTCGTGACCGAGTGGTTGTACTTTCACCAACCGTCTCTGCGTCTGAGTCGTTGGCATCTGCTCATGCATACTCTGGTGAGGAGGGTGGTCGTCTTCAGCCATGACCACCCACAGTTCAGCACCCTACCATGAGTCCATGTCGGCTAAGGTGCACAGTGCCTGTCCGCCAGGTGGTGAGTGGAGATCCCGACACAATGGTATTGGGCTTGGTTGTCAAGGCTGAACCCGACGCTACGGTCTTGCGGGACACTCAGTCAGGATATGGGCAGCTGCAATGTGAGAGTCTTTGTACTTACAATGTAGCAAATCTCTCGGCATTGTGAGAGATTGTTGAAAAATTCCTATCTCCTTCCCGGCTGCTTCCATGAAAAATCCAATGGCACCAATGGAAATATCTCGTCATCAATATGCTACGCTCCAGATTTCAGCTCAATCCAATGGCTGGATTAAAATCCAAGGACAAAAGAAGAAAGTGGCATACCTTCTGCTACAACTGGCATCCAAAACTGGCATAGTCTATGTCTAACTGCTCGGCACAGGAAAACAGGAACTGCGGCGGAGGACTGATGATCGGAAGGAAAGATCTTTATCAAAGGAGATCCGACTGTGGACGATCGTGGACCGAGAGTGCGAGCAACAGCTCCTCTTGTGTCAACAGGGCTGAAGATCTTTGCAACAAGCGATCGGACGGTGGATGATCGCAGCTGGAAACAACGGGCTGATCGCAGCCGTCGAATGACCGAGAGTGCAAGCGACGACTCCTCTCACGTCGATGAGCATCGAGGGCGCTGGGCCTCCGCCAACCTCGATGTGCTCGAGACCGGCATCTGGTATGGCCGACTGCCAAATATTAGACACTGGAGCACTTGATAGTCTGAGGCTCAATGAGCACCTCGCTACCTTCATATTTTCTTCTGTTTAGACTAGTACAAATAGGTAGTAGTTTCATTTGTAGATTGCTTTGTCTGTAATTCATCATTTCAGTTATGCAGCATACTGTTAGAATTGGCAAGAGACGAGTCGTCCAGTTGAATGCATGATTGAGGCTCTTGATAATTGTGTCGTATCTCAATTTGTGTAGAAGGAGTTGAGCAGTCCTAAACGGTGCACGTTGTGCATAGTAACACTGTGAGGCATGTACTTCAAGTGACCAGAAGTTGTAAGAAGTATCGTGATGCATTCCTAAGGTATCTGAAGATCCTAATTTCTGTAGAGATTGTGCCTGATGTGCGAGTGTTCACTTTGCGCATGTCTGAGGAGGGTCTACCGGACCCCACCTCTTTAAGCCAGGCCTGTTCACGGCCTGACTCTGAGAGGTGGGATATTTCAATGAAGGAGGAGATGGATGCTTTGATTGAGCACGGAGTGTTTGAGGTTGTCGATCTCCCTCCTGGATGCAAGGCTCTCAAAGCCGGATGGGTCTATCGCATGAAGAGAAAGCTTGACGACTCCACTGAATGCTACAAGGCTTGTCTGGTTGCAAAAGGTTATTCTCAAGTCGAGGGAATGGACTTCACAGCTACATTTGTACCAGTCGACGGGATGGACACAACACGAGCTCTTCTAGGGCTCGCTACACAACGTAACTGGAAGGTCCATCAGATGGACGTGAACAACGCATCCCTCCATGGTCTGTTGGACAAAGAGATTTTCATGGTCCAGTCGTCCGGTTTTGAAGACAGCACACATCGTGTGTGGCATCTCTGTGAGGCGTTGTATAGCCTGAAGCAATCACCGAGATGTTAGAACAATGAGTTTCGTTTGACACTCGAGTGTGGGGGCTAGAGGAGGCACGGTGCTGATCCCTCACTCATTCTGAGTGCTGTGTCAAAGCCCTTTGTTGCTGTCTTCGTGTATGTTGATGATCTTTTGATTGTGCCGATAGATCTAGCAGAAGTGCAGAAGGTCAAAGATCTGTTGCAGGCCACATACAAGATGAAGGACCTTGGTGAGGTTCAGGTTTTCTTGGACATGGAAATTGCCCACGATCGTGAGCGTGGACTTCTACACGTCCACCAAGGTAAATACATACAAACCTTGGAGGAGCGCTTTGTTGATCTCTTAGCATCCATATCCTCCGCCTCCGTCCCCATGACGCCCGATGGGTAGAAAATCCTGAAACCGGTCGACTCACTTGTCCTGGGGAGCCGGTCGAGTCGACATGATACTTGCATCTCCTTGGGTCGCTCATATATCTGTTCACCACCACGCGCCCTGACGTTGCCTTCGTAGTGAACTTGCTCATGTAATTTTTGCAAGCACCCCATGTCCGCCACCTTGAGGTAGTAGTGCGGGTCATTTGCTATGTGTTGCAGACACCACGGCTTGGTCTATTGTTTCATACTCACCCGTCGGTGGTTGTGTCAGGATTCACCGATAGTGACTACGCGTGGAGCGCCAACGGAAAAAGCCGATCGGGCTATGTGTTCCTTCTTAGGAACACAGCTTTGTCATGGAAGAGTGGAAAGCAAGGGTACGTGGCACGTAGCATTACGGAGGCCGTGTACGTTGCCATTGGATCTGGTGCCTGTCACAGTGTTTGGTTACGTCGCTTGTTCCGTAAGCTGTGTTAGTCGGTGGAGTGCATTGTTCTGCATTGTGACAATCGCAGTGCAACTGATATTGGCATATATGATGGTGTGTTCCATGCTCGCAGAAAGCACATTTCTATAGAATATCCCTTCGTGCGTGGTCTGTGGGAACAGCGGCAAGTCGACGTGGTGTGGATCGGCACGAAGCGCCAGGTCGCCGACTTCTTGACAAAGGCATTGGGTCATGCCCGGTTTGAGTCAGCCATTTCAGTTGTTGGTCTCTCACTTCTGGCTGTGTGACTTTGCGTGGAGTGATTGGATCTCATCCTGTGCCCATTGTGTATTTTCACACACTTGTCCTGCCCTCATCTTTTGTTTATCACACACTCGTATTCATTTGGTGCCCCACCTAGTTTGTCTATGCATGAATACGTGTGCCACGAGGTCATTGGGGAGTGTTGGTCTATGTGCATATACGGTGACTGATGGTGACCCCCCTGGGCTACGATTCATGCACATGCAGATCCTTGAGGGGTACGAGGACCTGTCGACAGCTAGAGGCTGGCGAGTGTCAAGCTGACGGTATTGCAACTGATAGAAAAGGACAGATGAGAAAAGAAGTAGCGCTAACCAAGAGCGACATGATGACTTGCTGTTGCTATAATGAGGATTGTGAACTAGGACAAGGTTACAACAATTTATGATGACTCGTCGGGTGGTGGACTGGATGTAATTTGTTGATGGACATGCCGCCGAAGATGTTCAGACAGGAAAGCAAGGGCATGTGAGGGAATTAGGGAGGTCAAGGTCACCTCCATTGGTGGGATCGAGCTAGGGAGTTCGATTGGAGCTCACTAGCTCGTCGCTAGCCGACGGGGAGGGATGTCTCGCTAACACTCCGCTCGTTCCTTGTCGTCCATGTTTGGTTTTGCATGGCGTTTGTCCTAACTTCTTGACCTAAGCACCTACCGTTCTCCCCTTCTTCCACAGACTAGTGAGTGTATTGTGTGTGGTGCACAGTAAGGGAAGATCTATTGGTATGAGAGCCAAGGAAGTGTTCCCTCACTTGTGTACTAAGGGAAGATAGGATTGCGGGGGACGACAGCGGCAGCCATTGGTTGTGACCTTCTCGCACAAGTAGTGCAGGCCGCCACTACTGCGGGAGGTGCTGCTGTCACAGCAGGCTGCGTAGCCCACAGCCAGCCACTGCTGCAGCCACGGATGGTGCTTCGGTAGCAGGCTGTGCAACTCGCAAGCCAGCCTCAACTGCAGCCAGCTTGCTGCGCAGATCGTAGGCACACCACAACTGTAGTGAGCAGGCTGTGACGGGAGCAAGTGCAGCAGTACCGCCACGTGCCACCCCAGCTAAGGCCGCAACCGTTGAGCTACACACCGAGTGAAGACCCACGGCTGTAGCACGATCTCAGCTAGACCACAGCCGCCTGGCTGCCACTTCGGCCAAAGCAGTTGAGCTACGCCTTGAGGAGAATTCGCAGCCACTGGGCTGCCTCTTCAGTAACCAGTGCAGCCGCTCGGCTGCAATGTATGCACCCATAGCAGCCGGTGAGCTGCTAAGGACAGGCCACAGCTGCTAGGCTACAGTCTGAGAAGGAGTTGCGATGCCAAAGTGCAACTTCAATACATTCGGCAATCGGTGGGGTGCACCTTCAGACGTAGTAGTAGCGTCACGGCACCAACTAAAAATTGATCAGTGTGATCTCTCCTACCTCTTCCTTCTCTCTTCATGGCCTCCTTGGACTAGGATCTTTCCTCCCTCCCTTCCTTACAGTGGAGCACAACCCAAACAACCAAAGCATCCAGGCATTGGGCCTTGTCACATAGTTCTCCGGCAAAGCTGGAGGTTGAATGCTGTCGATTTTTTTCTGAGAACGTTGACCGTATGCAATCCTACTCGCTCATCGGTTTTTGCCCCTCTCCTTTTGGGACAGCCATAATGTCAGGAACACAGTCACCGGGTGGGGGTGACCCTCTACCTGTCACTGACAGATCATAGTCTCCCACAAGTTTGAGTTCTCCGCGGTTGGAAAAGCAAGATGCGAAGCTTCAGTCTTTGGAGACATTGCTCAATACAATCCTGGCTAACCAGTAGGCACTACTTGCACAGCAATCGCCTGTCCAGGGGCATGCAGCGGGGCAGACTACAAGTAGCTCAACATCTGTATCTGGCAGTGCCGTAGTGTAGCAGGAGCAGCAACAACAACAATAGCAACAGCCATAGCAGCAACAGCAGCAGCAGCCATAGTAGCAGCAACATCAGCAATAGCAGCAACCGCAGTAGTAGCAGCAGTAATCATGGCAAGTGTCAGCCACTTTGCAGCAGCAGCAGAAGTAGCATCAGTATGCTCAGAGTCTGATGCGGTCAGTTTCAATGTACTCTTTTGTCCCTCTAGTGTCCTTGCTATAATGCTATGCACCACATGTGCATAAGCATCCTGGCTCAGGCGGCATACCCCTATCTGGTTGGATTATTCCGACATGACGTCCTGCTAAGGACTTTGAGTCTCCACCTCCTCCGTACTCGGAAAACCTCGGACTTGAGGTGTGGGAGTTCCAGGTTCACACCTGGGTCACCGGTTAGGGACTGCTTCACTATTACATGATTGATTATGATGCCATTGATGCAGCTTAGTCTACAGCTACAGCTCGAGCAGTCCGCGCCCTAGTTCTTGCCGTCCCAGACGAATCCATTGTGGATGTCAAACCCTATGTGGCAGACCTGACCGGGCAGGATGTGGACCCCCCTTGGAGCTTGGCAACTCGTTTTGACCACCCATCAACGGTTTGGTTAGGCTGACCTCAATGAATGCATCCGCGAGTTCACTTCCCTTTGTAAGGGTGATGTAGAGGTTGTTGATTCATACTGGCACCATGCATTACGTGCCTACACTTGCTTGGACACGCAGATGCCTCCTAAGTATTCAGCTCTGGCTAAGATCATGTTGGGAGCCCATCAGAAGTGCTTAGATATTTTCCAATACTTTGAGCCTGCAGAGCTCATGGAGATGGAAGAGACTGGCACCCTCCTTCCTTGGGTGCGAGACTACCATGTGCAGGTGGCAAGGCAGTATCTGCCGCCTATGGGTCAAGTTGCAGCTACTACCGTACCTCCATCGGCCTCATTCCAGATCCTCCATTCACCCTCCCTTACCACTCATCACCTCCTCCGTATGTCATCCATCGAGTGCGAGAACGGCGGTGATCTTAGGTAAGGGAAAGAAGGGGAAAAAGAACATAGGGGATAAGTGGGTCCAAGGGTGCTCGTGATCAACCGGCGGAGTCCTTCGCTGCTACAACTGTGGTGGCGACCACAAGTGGCAGGCGTGCCCTCATGAGCACGACTTCGCCAAGATTGGGCGGGCGATACATGACACCTGGCGTGCCCATGTCAGTTGTGGGGGCGGCATGCAAGGCACTTCGACAAGTAGTGCTGCCCGTGCAGACATGACTGCTGCTTCCACACATGGGAGAGAGCTTCTTGACGCCCGCATTGCAGTGCTAGAGCAGGCCCTCGCATCCTCCTTCCGCAGTGACTTGGACTCGACCACTCAGGGAGGTACGAGTTGTATGCATAGTGCTGGTGGGCTCACCGTTTGCACTACTGACAGATTTTGTGGAGTGATTGGTGACCATGGTGTGACACTCTTTGTGGATGACCGTGTACTCTGTGATGTACCTTCATGGATTGAGCACGTTACTGATCTTGCATGCCCTGACCCAGCAGAGCCACCACTTCCCTCTTATGAATCCTTTTGGTTCTGTTTTGTGTCACCAGTGGAGCAGGTTTCGGATGGCGGCCGAGTCATTGACTCAGGAGCCACCCACCAAATGTGTTGTCGCCGTTGTGATTTTGTTCTAATTGGTCTAATCGAGTCATTCGTCATGTGCGTACATGGTCAGGTCAGCAGTTGCGTGTGCATGGTGTTGGGACCGTTCGGTTTGATGGTCCTGCTGGTCCTGTGTACTTCTCAGACATGCTGTATATTCCTGACCTTGAGCTTTGTCTACTGTCTGTCTCCATGTGTGACCGCCTTGGACTCACAGTCATGCATGCTGCTGGTATTACAACTGTTAGTGTTCGCTCCACCAGTAGTGTTGTGCTTTGTGGCGTTGCTGTTAGTAGTCTCTATCACATTCTGCATCATGTTGTTGTTATGTCGTCTACGCCTGCTCGTGTCTATGTGAATGGTACCTTGTCTGCTGCACATCAACGTTTTCTGCACTGTCCTCTCTATCATGTGCACTCCGCCATTGTTGAATCGCTTGTATGTGTTAAGCCTGCTCTCGGCCTTGACCCGGCCTCTTTCGCACCGCCAGCTCCCACTGATTGTCTCCCCTGTTTCCAAGGAAAAATGCATCGTGTCACATATCCCTCTTCCTCCACCACAACCTCCAGACCTCTGGAGCTTGTGCATGCTGATCTCATGGGACCCTCGTCCACAGAGTCCAAGGCTGACTGCGGAATATATGTCCTCACTCTAACTGATGATTTTTCTCATTATCGGAGGGTGTTCTGATTGCGTTGCAAAAGCGATACGGTGCTTGCCATCCGACGCGTGTTGGCTCAAGTGTCATCTCTCACATCTTCGATGGCAGGCGTACAACCTCTTCAATAGATCAATTCAACGTGGCATGACTCTCTCACACCAGTGGAAACGTGGAGCAACTTCACACCCACTACCCTTGCTCATTTTGGAAAGTTGAACAAGAAGTATGACGCACGGTATATACTCCAATGTCTGCGTCATCAGTTAAGTGTGCGGAGCATACCATAATGATGGGTACATTTTTTCAAAACATCTTTTTTTTTG
Source organism: Penium margaritaceum (assembly GCA_023375785.1). Classification (NCBI taxonomy): domain Eukaryota; kingdom Viridiplantae; phylum Streptophyta; class Zygnematophyceae; order Desmidiales; family Peniaceae; genus Penium; species Penium margaritaceum. The sequence goes on along the minus strand of SZWC01010475.1, from coordinate 74,338 downwards.
TACTCGAATCCGTTCCATAAAAAACTCATCCGGGAGAGTCACTAGCATAATTAACAAACTGGTAGGCCATATCTTTGCTAGCCTGGTTGCGGCTAAATTGAACAAAAACATCGGGATTGCCAATACAACTCAAGCTTACAATGTCAATGACGACGGTGAGAAGTCCTCTTGTCGCATCAACTACTGAGATTGGACTTGCTGACAAGGCAGTTCGCTTCGGCTCGTGTCTGTATAGGGACACATTTGCTCCTAAGACACTCCAGACATGAACAGTTAGTGAACAATGATATGCCTAGTTAATTTGTCCACCCCATGAAACGGAAACACAGAAAATTCCAGAAAGCCAAGAATTAGGAGAATATAGAAAACACTAAATTGGAGTTTTAGAAATGAACTAATATAGCCATCAGTACGGTATTTGGCGTTTATGTGAAATCATCACCGACAGTAACTGTAAGCCGGACAGTGCCACCGACACTGATAAAGACTCGAAAGTTCCTTGAACATAAAATCTAACTGTGAATTTATAATCTACAGGAAAAACCGTGCAAGATTGATCCAAGAACAGGGTCGATCCATCAAGAATTGAGGAAGTTACACCCTGCCAAAGGTTGGACCAGCAGAGTGGAAAACAGGTGATGGGAATTCATCCCCAAGGACCAAGGCTCGACCCTCGGAAGACCTAACAAGGCCAAAGCGTGTCTTGGGGCTTGGTTGGTCAATAATTCAAGGATCATTGAAGGCGTAGGGTGCTTCGGAATGGAGCCCCGATATGTTATTGCCAGAAAGGGCGCTTCGGGCGGCCGTCACCACCGCTAGTGGTGTTGCCTGCAGTAGATTGCCGTGGTTCATGGCAACAGCCACACCTTGGCCGTTCTCATACGGAATGATGCGAATTTTGGTGCATTGGAAAGCTGGAAATATGAGCTACGTGGTGCAGAGCCACGCACGGCTGGACGACCTCGGGTCACCTAGGATGCGTCATCATGGACATAAGGTATTGTATGTTGACACTTGAATAATAGGTACAGTTTACTCCCACTATGCCACACGTATTCCCGTGCTCTCCCAAGATGATCCTACACTTCCATAAACCCGGAAAGGTGTGTCCGGCCTCCCCTTGGTCACCGTTGTTTTCGGTTGGTGCCTACACCATTTGGTTGAGGCTAGCTCACCGCGCCCAGTTTGCACTTGGTGTCAGAGCCACCCTTGTCTGAAGGGTACAATCATCTACGTGGAAACCTCTCCTGGTCAACGTAGACCAGCACACATCTCTTCTCTTTGGTGGATCCATGCCCAAGGCCAACCACGTACTCTGGTGACAAGGCAGTAACCAGAGGACCCGTTGAGGAAGAAGTTCAGCGGGCACAGAGATCACTTCATCCGGCATGTACTCGTTGGTTGTTGCGTTTGACGTGCAAGGTGAAGTAACAACATCCACAGTGTTTCAGAAGTTGCTCGTTGACATTCAGGCCAAGATGGACCTGTTGGAGAAGAAAAACGTACACCTCAATCAAGAGCTCGCGAAGCGTCCAGTGACAACACCAGTGGCAATCACCACCGTAGACGGAACTGCGGTGGGCATCCCGAGTAAGCCTGCACACGAATCCACGGATTCGTGAACCCGGTTCACGAATCCCGAATCCGGATCCGGATTCACGAATCCGGATCCGGATTCACGAATCCGGATCCGGATTCGTGAATCCGGATCCGGATCCTGTGGCGAATCCTGTGGATTCCCGAATCCTGTGGCGAATCCACCATGGAGGGGGGGGGGGATTTGCACCAGGCTGGGGTCAAATCCCCGTGGGTGCGGACTTCTCCGCCGGCATGAGCACGGCGGAAAGCGAGCTCCCGANTCGTTGACATTCAGGCCAAGATGGACCTGTTGGAGAAGAAAAACGTACACCTCAATCAAGAGCTCGCGAAGCGTCCAGTGACAACACCAGTGGCAATCACCACCGTAGACGGAACTGCGGTGGGCATCCCGAGTAAGCCTGCACACGAATCCACGGATTCGTGAACCCGGTTCACGAATCCCGAATCCGGATCCGGATCCTGTGGCGAATCCTGTGGATTCCCGAATCCTGTGGCGAATCCACCATGGAGGGGGGGGGGGATTTGCACCAGGCTGGGGTCAAATCCCCGTGGGTGCGGACTTCTCCGCCGGCATGAGCACGGCGGAAAGCGAGCTCCCGAGTTGTCGGCTCCCTGAAACTTGGCTCCCGTACGCGCAATCGCACTCCGTCCGTTGAGTGCGCCACCTGTCATGGTGTCACAGCCTCCCATGGCTATGACACCATGTCAGGGAGTCCATGATTGGCCACATGTAGCTGTTCTTATGATATGTGAGATTTGGACCAACCACGTGGTAACTTGAATGGCCCTTGGGCTAGGTAAAGATTCTGCATGTGTCCAACACGTCTACGGTGTCCAACGGTTCGAACATCAGAATCTTTGAACGACGGAAGCCCTCGCAACCGAGGTGCCTTGGTTCCTGAGCTGCCCACGTTTCCGCCGGAAACCTGGGTGGCCTGGAAAACTCCTCGTCTGACGCCCCCCCCCCCCCATTGCCGATTGTGACACACCCTAACACCCTTGTCTTCGTTGTTGGAGCAAGTCAAAAACATCCGTTGTTGCTGGCAGTCTGAGAGGGAGACCCCGCAACTTCACCATGGCCGACAATCCTCAGACCGACCCCTCTCCCTCGGATATCCGTCCACACGACGAAGAACCAGTAGACTCAGAAGAGGAGGATGGATTTGAAGATGGCGAGCTCGGCAACAAGCGGAAGCGGCGTGACTCCGTTGTGTGGGGCAGTTTCAAGAAGCTTGGCGGGATTCCTGCACGCGCCATGTGCCTGCTGTGTACCAAACACCCGAACAAGCCGGTCACTATCTCCTGCCAAGATGGCGGCACCTCCGCCATGTGGAAGCACTTGCGCAAGGTGCACAAAGAACGCCATGCACAGCTGAAAGCCATGGTTGCGGCCGCGAAACTGGAGGATGCATGCTGTGCGATTGCCAACGCCGAGGCCAATGTCGTAGCCGCTAATCCCGAGAATGCTCCCGTCATGCATGGTGCCATCGGCGTCGGCCTCGTCTTCAAGAAGAAGTACTTTCTTGCATGCATCTGGAAGCATGAAGGCCATCAACAACACGAAGTACCTCGGACTGACGGGCCATTGGATCGACACAAACTACAAGGTGCGGAGCATTGTGCTGGCCTTCCCTTGCATCGCTGGCAGTGCCACGGCCGAGAACCTCTACAACCTGTTGCGGACGGCACTGCAGCAGTGGGGCCTGTGGGAGCGTACGTTCTGCCTCACCGTGGACAACGAGTCCACGAATGACTCCATGATTGATGCGCACCTCATACCCAACAACGACGCCTTCACAAAGGCCGGGCACATTCGGTGCCTTGGACATGTCATCAACCTAACAGTTGGTGACCTGCTCAAGCGACCACGTATCTCCTCCATTTTGCAGCAGGTCCGCTCCATCGCGGTATTTGTGACGCGAACTCCAACGAGGGAGGAGTCGCTAGAGGAGGCGGTGAAGGAGGCTGGCCAGAAGTACCTCTCGCTCCACTTGGACACCGAGACGCGCTGGAACAACGCCCTTGACATGTGCGAGCGCAACATCGGCATCAAAGACGTCTTGGAGACATGGCTGACAAAGTTTGGGCGTGACGGTGCTACGTTGCGCCCCTCCTACGACGACTGGTAACTCATCGGCCAAGTGACTGTGATTTTGAAGCCCTTCAAGAGCTTCACCGACGACATCTCCGGCTCTTCGTACCCCATGCTGTCGTTGGTCATTCCGTTCTACGCGTCTCTGCTTGAGAAGATGCAGAGCTGGCTCGTGAAGGCGCTCGCTACTGAGAAGAAGGCGGAGCACCACTGTAATGCGGGGAGACTCGACTGCAAGGAACAGCTCTTGCTCGAGCTGAAGGACGGCATCATTGCTGTCATCACGAAGCTTGACAAGTACATGAAGATTTGCACCGAGCGCCATGTCTTGGCTACAGAAATTGACCCAAGGTTCCGGCTGCGCTTCTACGAGCGCATCCACCCCAAGCTTGGCATCAGCAACGCCGCACAACTGCAGCTGAAAGTCCTTGATCTTTTGCGCCCCTACAACGTGAAGGTGCAGCAATGCCGCGAGGAAGAGCAGGCAGCTGCAGCTGCTTTGGAAGCGGCCGCAGCAACCGCAGCAGCAGCAGCAGTTGACGCTACCTCGCAGAGTCACGGCGATGCTGCTGCGACGTCATCAACGACAACCACTCCAGGTATGTTCACATTGCTGCAATGCTGTCTTCTGCAATAATGTCCTGTGCTCTGTTTATGGAAACCATCATTCAATGTGAATGCATGTCCTCAGTTTATGCCAGCCAACAATTTCTTTGCATGTGCTTAGGTTGCTAGCCAACATACAATGTGAATGCACGTGCTCAGTTTCTGTCAGCCAACATTCACTGTGAATGCATGTGCTCAGTTTCTGCCAGCCAACAAAAAATCTTAATATGCTCAGTTTATGGAAGCCAACTTACGAGTTGTATGTGCTCCATTTGTGGTAGTAGATGAGCTGCATTAAATGGCAGTTTATGCTCAGTTTATGGCAGCCAACATACGACTTGCTTCTCTGATGCAGGTAACAACCAGTCACAGGACCAGACAATGTCAGCTACATCTGGACAGGTTCAGCCTCGCCGCAGCCAGAGAATCAGAGAGGAGCAGAGCATGCTTGCTGCAGCTCTCGAGGATCCTGGTGCCAACATGTTTGCCGAACCGGAAGTGCAGCAGCCCTCTGAACCGTCTTCGCTTGACATGGAGGTCGACAGCTGGGCCAAAGATGCGAAGAAGAGCCGTAGCTGCAACATCCTCAAGTACATGCGGAAGCAGGACAAAGTCTACCCTACCTTCCACCTTGCCGCGCTTGACTTGTTCGCCGTTCGGGCGACAAGCACACCGTCGGAGCGTCTCTTCTCACTGGGTCGGCACATTATCACAGACTTTCGTCAGTCACTGGTTGACCTGACGATTGAGAATCTCATGCTGCTGAAGTCATGGGTGAACGAGCCTCTCTTGGCAAACTTCCCAGTCACACCCAATGGCGACGTTGCTCCAGAACTAGAGGAAGAAGAGAAGCGTGCGAATCTCCTCCGTCGAGCGGCGCAGGTTGCACATCAAGAGCAAATTGAAGAGGGTGATGACAGTCTTGACGATGAGGATGTCATGGATGATGAGCTCATTGCTCGTGGCAATGTGGAGGGTGATGGTGCATGTGATGGTGATGCAGGTAGTGAGTAGAGAATGTAGGAGGACAGGCATGCTGTCATGCTGTGAAGTTGATAGCAATGCTAGCAATTATTGGAGGGAAGTCATGAGGGCAGTCATACTGTCATGCTGTGATTTCTTTAGCCGTGTTTGCACATGTAGGAGGGCAGGCATGCCGTCATGCTGTGAAGTTGATAGCAATGTCACCAACTGTAGAAGGGCAGGCTTGCCGTCATGCTTTTGTCATGTTACCAGTCATGCATGGAGCAAAGCAGTTTATGTTACATTGCAACAAAACCACACTTTCCACCATCATGCTCCTTGTCAGAAAATAAAGAGCAAAGGAGGACCTCAGAAACTTTTGACTTCACCATTAACCCCTCCACTAAGTGAAACAAAGAGGTAAACACTCTGGATTTATCAGGATTCGGGAATCCAACACGATTAACGAATCCTGGATTCGGATCCGCGAATCCAAATCCAGCCAGTGGATTCAAACCGCGAATCCAAATCCGGGCTAGGATTCGGGAACCGGATTCGGTGTGCAGGCTTAACCAAGGTATGGTATTTTTTTTGCGGTACCGGTACGGTATCGGTACTAACATGTCAAGGTATCCTTCTATTTTACCGCGCTATTGTATCGTGGTACAATACCGCGGTACCGTTTTCCAAACAAACATTGAAATGCAAGTATACCGATACCACATTACTAGTTGAGCAATCAAGCATCATGTTTTGTAGGTGGACGAATGCAACTTTGGCAGGGTCACGTACCTCGAGTGGAACACTCCTACTTTTAAAACGTCTATTTCGAGTAGGTCATCAAACTTCCGTGCCCCTTGAAAGAAGAAAACTGACCTCATTAGTTGAGACCATCAACTCATGGATACTGCTTTCAAAATATCCAAGGATGTTTCCTCATCCGCCTGTCAACATCGCAATGAGGAGCAAGTCAAAGTTGGAGGTCAAAGCTGGGATTCATGTGGTGTGGGTGCGAGAAGCTATTCCGGATTTTGGCGCAAATACAGCGGTGCCCATCATTTGGCTTGATAGATCAGCGGTGTCCATAGTTTAAACAAAAAGACAGCGGTTTCCATAGTCGAAAACGATACGACAGCGGTGTCCATGGTCGAAAACAAAACGACAGCGGTGCCCATGGTAAAAAACGAAATGACAACTATGCCCTCGGTTAGTGTCCGTCATGGGCACAGCTGACATTTTCCCCCCATTTTTGTTGGATTTGAGGTTGATTTTAACACCAGAAATGAGACGATGTACAAGCGCACTGTCGGCTAACGTACACATTATATGGAAGGTAAAATACGTGGTTTGAAAGGCTCCGGATGCCAGTTTCAGGGGGTGTGACATTTTCTATTGCTCGTCAACGTGTTCTTTGTTACGCGCTGCACACCATATAACAGATTGCGGCAGCCGATTGATCTGTTTGAAAGGTCCAGGAAATTTATCCATTTGCAATTGTGTTTTGCTGGAACGCGTCCCTGTGTATGCATGGATTCTGTACTGACATGACAGCCTATCCGTTGCAGATTGGATTCAAACCCTCCACCTTCGGACCCCCTTGTAACTTTCTTTGGCATCTATGTTTTGGTCAAACCCTCGCTCTGGCATTCAAACCAGATTCACTCCCCCC
>SZWC01010475.1:53750-67316 GCA_023375785.1 Penium margaritaceum | reverse complement strand
CCCCCCCCCCCCCCCCCCCCCCCCCATTACATCCGGGGTCAAAGGGCAATTTTTTTTGCGCGGGCATCTGCCAGGCCCCGCGGCAGTGGGGCCGAGCAGATTCCCTTTTATCGCAGGGGGGATCTCAGACCCCTGTTGCCAATTTTTTTTTGCATGTACGTTTTTCATCAAACCCTTGTTCCGGCATCCAAACCTGATTCAAACCCTCCCCCAAAATACATCCAGGGTGAAGGGTTTATTTTAGCCCGGACATCTACCAGGCCCCACGGTAGCGGAGCCTGACAGATTCCCTTTTTTGCGGGGGGGATCTCGGACCCCTCGTCATTTTTTTTTTTGCATGTACGTTTTACATCAAACCCTCATCTCAGCAGCCAAACCCGATTCAAACCCTCTCCCGAAATAGATCCGGGGTTGAAGGGTTTAGTTCAGCCCGGGCATCTGCCAGGCCCCGCGGTAGCAGGGCCTGGCAGTTTCCTTTTATCGCAGGGGGGATCTCGGACCACCCTTGTCATTCTTTTTGCATCTACGTTTTCCATCAAATCCTCATTCCGACATCCAAAACCTGATTCTAACCCTCCCCCGATTTACATCCGGGGTTGAAGGGGTTAGTTTAGCCTGGGCAGGCCCCATACTATGGTGCACGCGCCGTCGGCAATTTCCAACGTGGAAAATATCTGATTGCCGCAGTGGGCAACCATTCGGCCACCCTTCATTGGCGATTGCACTGTGTCATGTTCCGTACAATGCGCAAACGTCACCTCCAGTGCGGCAATAACAAGTTAGATACATGGTTCCAACTTCAACGAACTCCACGCCGCACAACGGTAAACGACAAAACGAACCACTTGCTGGCAAGAGAGCCTGCCAACGTGTGATGCTTCCTTCGGACATGCAGGTCGTTCGGGACTGAATACTTCGACCCAACAGTGGATACATGTTTCATATTATTCCATTTTCACGTGCATGATGAAAAACACGGACACCGTTTTCATTTCGTTTTTTACTATGGACACCGTTGACATATCGTTTTCGAATATGTACACCGTCGTCTTTTCATTTTTGACCATGGACACCGCTGATATATCAACCCAAACGATGGGTATATTACAACACCGTCCTTCAGCTTTTAAGCTCATCGTGTTTTGACAGGGTTTGAGCATTTATCAATTTGATATCTCTTTTCTCTCATGTCTACCTGCTCCAGGACAGTGTTTTTTTTTCCAGTCTGTTGATTGTTGTATCATCTACAAGCTTTGGCAAAGGTAATTGTTTGCAATAGATTTACGTTCTCTCTTGGGTACCATGTTTTTTCATGTAAATAAACGCAATCCTCTCACAGGCTCGTATGGATCTTGTCTATTAAATTCAATACTTATCCATTGATTACTGTAGTAGTGATTTTGTGCTGCGGTAGAATTTGACCTTCAAACAAGGGTATACTGTGTACCGTGGTAATCCTAAGAAACGACGGTATTTTACCAATACTGCATGGACCGCGGTAGCGATACCAGTATCGGTACCGAATGTAGGTAGCGGCAAGAAGCCTGTCCACCCTCTCTATCACGCTAGGTACACTCACACAACATCCATGGCGACGGGTGGAGCAAGGAGTTGGTAAAAACCTCAAGAGAACGGAGAGATAGTATTAACAAGAGTAACAAGCTAGCGAGCTCTAAGCAGCCGGTGAACCGGGCCACCCACACAAACAGCTCAACGTGGGGCCCGGCCGCCACCCCGGGGTCAAACGGAACCTGTCGGCAAAAGCCGCCGTGGTCTCTCACACCTCGGAGTGACCGAGAGTGTGGCCCCGCAGGATTAGCAACCCGGTGCAACAAGCTATATAACTAGCACAGCATGCACAGCAGTAAAACACGGGACCACATCGACCACGAGTGTATGTGGAGGCATGCATTTCTCAAGTATTCTCTCTCATGTCTTTGCCACACTACAACTAATCGTCGTGTGTAGAAACCAGTGGGCACTCCCTCTGGTGGAAGTGAGCATTGTTGAGCTCGCGCCAATCTTGCACCAGGCTGTGATGCCAATGATGCGTAACGTGTGCGCCTTGAGCTTCACATCAGCTGAGTCAACTTCAGCGATGATGTGTGTGAATGACTGGAGTCAAGAGGTCACTTACGTGTTTGACATACACAACCAACACTCCCCCATGACCCACAGACGAACAGCCCATACACCACACGTAGAATCATTGTAAAGACAACGAACAAGAGGTTGTAACATCAGCCAGGGACATCACGTGCACGCAACAACCCAACCGCATGCAGAGCAGCCTTGAACATTCCACTGCTGAGGGCTTTGGTGAGAAAATGTGCATGCTGCTGATGCGTATCGACTGAGACAAACCTGGACTTCTCTTGATGCAATACGCTCACGAACAAAGTGATGCCCGATTTTGATGTGCTTGGTGCGTGAATGATGCATGCCATCATGCTCAGCGATTGCCTTAGTGCTTTGATTGTCGTAGTGCAGCGTGATGCAACGGATGGGCACGTGAAATTATTGCAGCAAGCCAGAAAGCCAAACACACATACCTGCTCCAAGCGCGATGTACTCAGCCTCCCTGTTTTCCACTCTTCCACAAGACAGCAGTCCCACCCTCAAGAAATATTTATCTTGTGTGATTACGTACGTCTGTGTCATGAGCCCAGTGACTGTCAGTGTATCCATCCACAACCAGAGAGGGCAGTGACCTGTAGCACAACCCAACACGTGAAGTGGACAGTGCGTAGCGGACGACACGCAGCACAGCCTTGAGATGCCTTTGACGGGACTGTTGAGAAAACTGAGCAAGGAAGTTGACCGAGAAGGCCACGTCCGCTCGGGTGGTGGTGGCAAGATACATCAAGGATCCAATCACGCTGAGGTAATTGGTGACATCGACAGTGTCGCCCAGCTGAGTCTGGTCAAGTGACTTCAGCAGACGCTGACCAGCGGGAGTCATCGGTGTGGATGCGGTGGGAGTGTTAGCCAGCTGAGCCGAGAGGCGCTCCTCCAGGCTGCGGATGTAGGCAGCCTGGTAGACATGCAGCGTTCGGCGCTGGCGGTCACGCTCGAGTTCCATGCCGAGGAACACACGAGCTGGACCCAAGTCTTTCATTTTGTAGGTGGACTGCAATAGTGCCTTCACCGACTGCACAACAGCAGGGCTGGGTGACGCTATGAGGAGATCATTTGCATAAACCAAGATGGCCAAAAAGGGCTACGAGGGTGCACTCAAGAAGAGAGCTAGATCAACAGTACTGTGATGGTAACCACCCTTCTCTAGTGTGGAAGAGATCTCTCAGGTTCCAATAGCGGGGGGTCAGCTTAAGCCCATGGAGAGCCTTGCGTAGCCGCCAAACCTTGTTTGTGCCATCTGTAAAGCCTGGAGGCTGCACCATGAAGATTTCCTCATCGAGACGTCCGTACAAGAATGCATTGTTGACGTCCATCTGCTCGAGCTCCCAGTCATGCTGGGCGACCAGGCTCAAGAGAGTTCGGGCCATGGTGTACTACCCAACAGGGGCAAACGTCTCATCAAAGTCGACGCCTGGGATTTGAGAGAATCCCTTGGCAGTAAGCCGGACCTTATACCTGTCAATCGTGCCATCTGGCTTCATCTTGCGCCGAAGGACCTAGTGGACCGATATAGTCTTGCGACGTGTTGGGAGGTCAACAAGCTCAAAGACTTCATGATTGTTCAAGGTTGTGAGCTCCTCCTGCATGGCCTTTTCCCAAAGATCAGTGTCAGCTGCCTCCCTCGCCTGTCGCATAGTGGTAGGCTCCGGTGGAAGCGAGGGAAGTCCGCTGGCTGCAAAGCAGGTGGTGACGTATCCAGCGAATGATGCATCCAGAGCACTGTGAAACTCGTGAGCAACGAGTGCATATCCCACTGTTGGGTTAGGGTGGACCACACTAACAAGTCCCAGTGTGTCAAGTCCAGTGGGTTTGGCAGCGGAGCCTACAGAAGTGGAAGATGCACTTGAGCGGGTGCGGCGCTGGGGGGGGGCTAGGTGGCCTGTGAGACAGAATGCCATGGGAGAGCACGGAGTCTCCCTCCGCGAGTATACGGATCTGGTGAGCCTGATGGGGTATCAATGACTGGTGAGGAGGCTGACTCACCCACATCCAAAGTTGGTTGTAGGGTAGGCGGCGGAAGTGGCTCAACGACAGCTCATGGAGAAGGCTATGCCAGAGTATTCGCAGAAATTGGCGGAGTGCTGAGAGGTGCTGGCACAGACTCAGAAGACGCAGAGGGGGAATCCGTTGGAGAAATACCAGATTGGGATGCAGACGGGGTGCTGAGGTGCATGTCATAGCTGGGAGACACATCAGATGCAGAAGGAGAGGGGTCAGAAGAGGAAGGAACGAGTCAGGGGTGGCGGTGCCCCAGCGAGACCGGAAGCTCGAACAGACCCATCCTCCTCCAAGCCGATGGTGCGAGGACAAGAAAGAGGATAGAGTGACACGGGCAAGGTCACGAGGAAAGACTTCCTCAAAGAAGAGAGCGTCACAAGACTCGACGACACGGGCGCGATCGGGGTCCCAGAAGCGCCATGCCTTGGACATGGCTGAGACCCCAAGAAAGGTGCACAAGCGAGTGCGAGGGCTGAGTTTGCCGTCAAGAAGGTCCTCGGGGAGCCAAACTACGGCTACATAGTCCCAGACACAAGCAAGGTGGAGGTCCGTGCGACGACCAAACCAACGCTCAAACGGAGTGACATGGCGGGAAAGGGGACCGTGAGGAACACGGTTCTAGACCCACCTCGTGTAAGACATGGCTTCAAAAGAGAAAAGAGGGGGAAGGTCAGACGTACTGAGAAGGGTACGAACACCATCAGCAAGAGTTCTTCTCCAACGTTCAGACACGTCATTTTGATATGGTGTGTAGGGGGTAGTAGCTTCAATGCTCACCCCTCGAGACGTGAGGAAAGAAGAAGTGGGACCTATGAATTCACTACCATGATCACAACGGAAGACACAAAGATGGCGATCGCAGGTAAGTTCAGCCTGGGGAAGCCACGTCTCAAGAGTGGAGCAAACGTCACTCTCTTGTTTGAGAGCAAAGATCCAACACATACGAGATAAGTAGTCAATGAGACAGATAATGTAGTGACCTACCCCCCCAAGAGTGTCATGAGGAAGGAGTCCCATGACATCAGCATGTAGCAGGTCGAGGGGATGGGAGGTGCGAGACTCAGAGGTGGAGAAGGGAGAGAGGTGCATGTTTCCTTGAGCACAGTCAAGGAACTCAGGGGGGCAAGGAATAGGAAATGTGGCAGTATCAAGACCGTCTGCTGGTAGCACGCGAAGAAGGCTATCAATGGCAACAGTGTGAATGTAGTATAGGCGACAGTGTAGTAGTTCCGCATGTGTAGGGGAAAGGGAGTGAGAAACATGCACAAAGGTAGTAGTGGTCGATGTAGGAGCAAAGGTGGGAACACTGAACAGATGATCACAGCGTTTGCCTTGCAGAAGAATGCGGTTAGAGATGCGATGTGAGACATAGGTAATGCCATGACTAGAGGAGAAGTCTATGCCCTGGTCGTCGAGTGTCGTAATAGAGAGAAGGCTCAGCTCAAGCATTGAAACATACAGGACGTCTGACAAGAACAGTTCCTCCTCTGGGCCAACAAAGCGCACGACCCCAACTCCCTGAACCAGGAGCAGCTGGCCGGAGCCAGTGCAAACAAAGCGAACAGGGCCAAGGGATACAAAAGATGCATGCGACGAAGTCATGTGGTGGGTGGCTCCAGAGTTAAGAATCCAGAAGCCACCCGACGCATGAATAGTGGAGGGATCACGACTAACAGCGACAATGGTGGCCTGCGGAGAGAAACGCCGACCAAATGTAGCAAGACAGTGAGGTAATTGCACTGACTGCCATTCCTCAATCCAAGAGACATCAGCATGAGGACAGCCGAGAACATGACCGGACGCTAGACCACATAACTCCCCATCAACGACACACGCAAGAGGCTCTGACCCAGAGTACCCACTCTCACCTCCCTCATCACAAAGGTGACGCTAGTGGACGGTGTGAGAAGGTGCAGCATCCAATTGGCGCTTGTCCTCAGGCGAATCTGGAGTGATGACAACACCGGAAGGGGAACGGTGGGGCAGATAGAATGGGGACGCCCAGGCAGGAGGAGAGTAGGCGCCGGATGGGGGGCCGTAGAAGATCAGTCTTCCATATCCCGGGGGCCAACCCAAGGGATAAGGGGATGGAGGTGGAGCAGCAAGAGCGGAGCTGTAGCGTGCGGCCTTGGTAATGACAGGAGCGCTACGACTCGTCGGAGTAGTGGAGGTGACGCCACGAGGGGTGGTCTGAGAGCCACAGTAGGAGCGTGCCTAGTGTGCTTGCATGGCAGAGGCAAGGCGCTCATTGTCCAGCGACGATGGACACTTGGGTGCAGAGTGGCCGAGGGCTCCACTGTTCTAGCACGTGACATTACTAGGAGTGGACGAGGAGGAGCAGTTGTTGTTGGACCCCTTCCCCTTGCTACGACCGGTTTGGCCTCCAGGGCCAAATCCACCGGCACCTCTGCCTTGGCCGTGACCACGACGACTATCTCCCCTCCCTTGACTAAGGAGGGATATTGCTGAAGGAAAAGACGTGGATGAAGAGGTAGAGGGTGATGTGGTGGAAGGAAGTGTAGTGGTGGGAGCTGCAATAACTGCACGATGGATGTGCTTACTTTGGAGGACAATCCACCAGTCGGTGAGAAGCTGGGAGGTAAACTCCTAGAGGGCCCCAATGCCGGGTGGAGAGTCAGTAGGTATGGCCTCGGCAGCAAGTCGCTCGAGCTCGGAAGCCTTCACCTCCCTAAAGATGTCGGACAGTTTGGGGACGAGGCCGTTGACGATGGAGAGGACAACCAAGAGTTGTATAGGTGCTGTCTTGCCAAGATCACGCAGAAGGCAGAGGATACGGACCCAGTAGGCATCCGTAGTCTCGTCAGCACGCATCGAGAGGGTATTGAAGTGTACTATGAGGACACTCTGTGGGACGTGTCTAGTGACCGTGGTGCGACGCTTGATGAGTGCATATGCACCAACAAGGTCAGCTGGTGTGTAGTGGGTTGTTTCATCATTCTATAATGAATGATTGGGTTATTCTGACCCAATCTCATCAGTGAGACCATCGGGTCCAGCACGAATGAGAGCACGAACAGCACATACTGACTTAGCATCAGTGGGCACAAAAGGTGGGTTAGCAGAAGGATTAGGTGTGTGGTAGTATTCCCAAAGCTGTTCACCCTGTGCCCAGGCACTGAAACGAACCTCCCAGGAACCAAAGGTGAGCTTAGAGGCGAAGTGGGGTGGGGCGGAGTCAAAGTCAGGCTTGTGCTGTGGTGGCTGTACAAGAGCTTTGACAGCAACAGCGTCTGCTGCTGCAGCAATGGCAATGGAGTTAGAAGTGAGCGAGCCAGTGGCGTTTGATGCAAAAGCGGGTGAGGTGGAGAAAACTGCGGCAATGTCAGCATCAAGCACCAAGTGGGCGGTAGCTCTCCAGAGCTAACGACGCAGGCCAAACAAGGGTGGCAGCGCAACTGCTGCTCAGGCTGCGATGACTGCAACAGAGGAGGATGCTGAGACGATGAGGCCGGCAACTCCAGAGAGAACAGCACCTGCTAGGGTGGAGACAGCAGCGGCAGCTGCTACCAGGATGCGGACCTGATGGCCAAGAGGCGATGCAGCAAAGAGAGACACCTGGGCAGTAGAGTTATGGATAGAGGCAACAGCGCTGGAAAGAGCAGTGGCAGCTGAGGCTGCTGCCGTCATGACAGAGCCAGAAACTGCTGCAACTTGTGTGGCAATGTTGATTGCGGCAGCTGCAAGGGGTCCTTGCTCGTGCTGCTGGAATCGCTCCAACAGGGTCGACACCCGAGCTCTGATGACGTGTTCTACGGGGAATGGGAGAGCTTACAGTGGATGGCGGGTGGCATTGTTCGCGTGGTGGTCCCGTGGCTGGTGCGTCCTGCACAGTTGGAGATTCATCAGAGGCAGATTGACAAAAGGTTGCATACTCTGCGGCGTCAGCGTGAGCCTCGGTATCAGCTGGGTCGTATTCCTCCCCCGGATAGTAGCCTGGGTTGTCACAACAACGGCGGCGCGACCATGCCTCGAGCCCAACTCGGTCCGCTTCCTCTTTGTAGCGTTCAATTTGCTCGTTGAGTCGAGCGCGTGAGTCTTGAGGTGAAGCCAGGGTGGCGACTCAGGCCGCAGATGCGGCTGCTACTGCTGTTGCTGTTGTGTACAGTGAAAGCAGTGCGTGTCATGTAACTGGGCCGCAGGCATGTTGTGAAATTGTGGACTGTGAGGCCAGGCGATGTGTGAGTCGGCGCCACTTTGACGTGCCGGTGATCTTCGGGCCTTGGTCCTGTGAGGTTGCTGAGATAACGCAACGAGATACAGCAGTGCAAAGGAATAGCAGGCTAGGGGAGCAGAGTGGTGATGTTGTTCGGCTGCGTAGCTGCTGAATGCACTTTGTTGCCGGCTGCCTTGGGACTGCAGTGATGCGGAACCACTATGCTGCTACGCAGTGACCCTCAGAGAACGTGGGCGTGGAGAGATCGAGGCCGTAAAGCTGTGGAACCATGAGCTGCGGGCCCGTTGTGCACAGAAGCTACTGGGCCGGTGCTCGAACTTCGTGGCGGGAAGACGCCTTAGGGATATGATGCTACGAATCTGACTGCTTCAAGCTGCAGGCTGTGCGAAAGAGTCCTAAGGCCTGGTTGTGAACCGTGCAATGGCTGGCAGTCGCACAAAGAGGTGCGACTACGGTGGCAAGAGTGCCACTTCGCATGAAACGTCATGGGCCCTGGATCAACTGAGAGGAAGGGAAGTTTCCCTCTGATACCAGTAGGTAGCGGCAAGAAGCCTGCCCACCCTCTCTATCACGCTAGTACACTCACTCAACATCCATGGCGACGGGTGGAGCAAAGAGTTGATGAAAACCTTAAGAGAACGGAGAGATAGTAACAAGAGTAACGAGCTAGCAAGCTCTAAGCAGCCGGTCAACCGGGCCACCAACACAAACAGCTCGACGTGGGGCCCGGCCGCCACCCCGGGGTTGAACCGAACCGGTCGGCAAAAGCCGCCGTGGTCTCTCACACCTTGGAGCGACCGAGATTGTGGCCCCGTAGGATCAGCAACCCGGTGCAAAAAGCTACATAACCAGCACAGCATGCACAGCAGTAAAAGACGAGACCACATTGGCCACGAGCGTATGTGGAGGCATGCATTTCTCAAGTATTCTCTTCATGTCTTTGCCACACTGCTCCTAATCATCGTCCATGTTGACCTGGCCACCTCGAACCGCGGCACATCGATGTCCACCGCGGAACATCGATGTGATCCCCCCCCACATCGGCCACCCCGGAACCCCGGACATACTGGGTGGGGGGAGGGGGGTTTTCTGGTTCTCTACGGCCACCTTTGTCCCTCTCATGGACCATTTTTTGTAGCGGGTGACGTCCTGATCACATCCTAGCGCCCTCGATATTTACGAAAATACACTCGGCTGGCATTGACAGTGTTTCGTGCAACATTACCTGACAGCCTGTCAACATTTTGTTCAATCGGCACGGTGATTGGATGCCTTGGCCAGATGGGCAGTCCGAAATCTAAAGTCCTGCCTGATATCTAGATTCGCCGTTTTGAAGTCGACGCACGACATCGACAGATCCTGAAGAGCTGAAATTAACATCGGACCGTCTACAAACCAAGATAAATTCAATCGACGGTGTCCGAATTATGGACATCGCAAAACAAAGTCGAAAATTGTTGAAGCTGAAACTTTCAAATGCAAATCCCCGGTTTATCCGTTCTAATAAACTTGATATCAACTACCCGGTTTGCATATAGAAGAATGGTTCAAGTGTGCATTCAAGCGCATAAATTGCATTCGCCATACAAACCAAAATGCATTTGCTTCCGAACCTGTTTCATAAAAGTAATCAATAAGAGAACATGCGGCATGCAAAGTATCGGCTCTGGGCCACAAACAAGGTAAAAAATTCCTTCAACGCTGTCCCTGATTGGTCTGCAAAAGAGACCAATCAGGGATGGCGGCTGAGGCCAGTCCACGTACGCCGGATGTCGAACCCAACCATTTGCACATCGGTGCGGCATCGATGTGGACCGCGGTGCCGATGCCCCAGTGGTAGGGTCACCTCGGAACTCCGGGTCAACATGGATCGTCGTGTGTAGAAACCAGTGGGCACTCCAATATCCCATGGTCCAATGCTCACTTCCACTCTGGTGGACGTGAGCATTGTTGAGCTCGCGCCAATCTTGCACCAGGCTGTGATGCCAATGATGCATAACGTGTGCGCCTTGAGCTTCACATCAGCTTAGTCACCTGCAGCAATGATATGTGTGAATGAATGGAGTCAAGAGGTCACTTGTGTGTTTGACAGACACAACCAACACCGACCTGCCAGAAAACCATAATACCGCGGTATTCATACTGTGGTAGTCTGGTATTCAGGATCGCGGTACTTATGTACCTCGATCCTGAATACTGTGGTATTGCAGCCTTGCATGTGACACAACTCATTCAAGTCATAGTTGCCTCTGTTGCTGTGAGTTTGGGTTTCCCTCACTTCACAAACATTGCCAAATCGAAGGGTGGCGAGCTCCACCCTTGAGATGCCTCTAGCTTCTTGCACACTAGTGTGCCGCATCCCTCATGTAAGGACAGGGCTGCAATACCGCGGCATTTGGTACCGCGGTAGTTGAGTACCGCGGTATCAGACTACCACGGTATGAATACCGCGGTACCATAGTTTTCTGGCAGCTCAATACCGATACCGATACCGTTGCCGCGTTCCGCGCGGTGTTGGTACCATAGTACTTCGGGAGTACCACCGTACACGGTATACCCTTGTTTGAAGGTCGCATTCTTCCACGGTACAAAATGAGTACCGTGGTACTCAATGGAGAAGTGTTGAATCTAATCGATGAGATCCATACGAATTTGTGAGAGGATTGCATTTCTTCACATGAAAAAAACGTTGCCTGAGAGAACATTAATTTCTTGCAAACGCTTAATTATATTGAAGATTGTAGAGACAAAGCAGTCAACATGTTGGGCAAAAAATATTCTGCCCTAGAGAAGGTAGACGTGAGAGAAAAAAAATATGAAACTGATAAATGTTGAAACCCTGTCCAAACGCAATTTGCTTAAAATTTGAAATAGCTCCTCGCATCCACATCCCATGAACAACACCTTTGACCTCCGACTTCGACTCCTCGTCGCGTTGTCGACTAGTGGATGAGAAAATATGCTTGGATATAGTGAAAGCAATACTCCTGAGTTGAGGATCTCAACTTATGATGTCAATCTTCTTCCTTTAAGGAGCACAGAAGTTCAATGATCTCATTAAATGACGGAGGAGTCATATACCCATCGTTTTGCACGATAAATTAGCACTGTCCATAGTCGAAAACGACATAACAGCGATGCCCATTTTTGTCGTTCTTTGAGCGCAAATGGGCATGGCTGAAATATATTTCATGTATATAACAAATTCGACATGAATTTTGACTTCGAAGCCAAAGTCGAACTTCGCCTGTCATCGCGACCTCGCAGGAGGGGTTTTGCGGCGAAACCTGCTTGCGAGCTCGCGGTGACCCTGCCAAAGCCCCCAGTTTAACTAGGGGGTTTGTCGAGGCTTTGAGGGGGTTTGCGAGATGCGGAGCACGCTATGATAGAGGAAAGGGAATCAGCCGGGCCCCGCTACCGAGGGGCCCGGCAGATGCCCGGGCAAGTAAAAAAATAAAACCCAACCCCCGAGTGCAATTAGGGGGTTTGTCAGATATTGGGGGGGGGGGAGTTGCGAGATGCGACGCACGCTGTGATAGAAGAAATGGAATCTGCCGGGCCCCGCTGCCGTGGGGCCTGGCAGGTGCCCAGGCAAGTAAAAAGTTATAACCCAAACCCGCTAGTTCAACTACGGGGTTTGCTCAGAGTTCGTGAATTCACCCTTGCGAACGTGCATGTTTTGGAGTTCGCACTTGCGAACTCAAAAACTCGCAACATGGTGACTTCTGACATAAGTGAGGTTGGTGTCAGAAGTCGCTGATTTCGCTCTCGAAGTCGGCGACGTCCGACCTCGAGAGCAAAGTCGAATTCCGTTTTTGGTCGCATATTCGAAAACATGGGCACCGCTGTCATGTCGTTTTCGACTATGGACAGCGCTGCTTTATCTGGCAAAACGATGGGCACCGGAGCATTTGTGCCCCTCATTAAAATGGACATTAAAAAAATGTAAGCGTTCCACTCGATGTGCGTGACCTTGTCGAAGTTCGTCCACTTGCAAAACATGATGCACGATTGCCCAACCAGTAATGCGGTATCAGTATACTTACACTAGAATGTTCATTTGCAAGTTGGTACCGCGATACAATATTGAGGTACAATACCGCGGTACAATACCGCGGTACAATGCCACGGTACAATACCGCTATACAATACCGCGGTACAATACCCCGGTACAATACCGCGGTAAGATAGAAGGGTACCTTGACAGGTTAGTACCGAATCCATACCGGTACCGTAAAAAAAATGCCGTACCGCGGTACTGGCGAAACCGTGGTACAAAATCGCAGTACACCACGGTACCGGTAGTACCGCTATCAGCCCCACGTAAGGATTATTTTGGGAAGTGGATAATGTGAGTGAGCTCTGCCCAACCACAGGTTGTGACGTGGTTTACGCTCGTCCTTGTAGTTGGTTTCAGCATGCCAATCCTTCTCAGCTTGCTGAAATCCTCCAACTGCAGTTTGAATGTTCACCTCCAAGATGCTCGGTGACAGAACCAACTACAACAAAAATGGCACACACAAAAAGGGCTATTTGTTGGACCACAGAAGATTTTAAGCAGGGGTAAGCCTCTTTCTGTAGATCACCCATGCAAAGCTTAATGAATGAAACCAAGAACGTGTCTCCCAACACTCTCAGGGCTAGTACAGGAATTTCCTGCCCAGCCAAATCTGCCTCAAAACCGCAAAGGTAGGAGCAGCGTTGCTCATCTTGTATGGATTTACTGCACTGCCAGGCACTTCATGTCGTGGGCAGGGCAGCAGCAGCTTCTGCAAGCTGTTGGTGTTGATGCAGCAGCTGCTGTTGCTGCTGTTGCTGCTGCTGCTGCTGCTGCTGCTGTTGCTGCTGCTGCCACCAACACTGCCAATGCCACCACCGCAGCCGTCGTCACCGCCGCCGCCACCACTGCCCTTTCTCACTGCTGAGAGTGCTGTGGCTGCCGTTGCATGTCTAAGCGGATGCCGTGGCCGCTGCAGCTTGCGCCGCCGAGGAGAGGGCGGGCAAGGGGCAATCTCCCAACGTGTTCCAGAAGATATACTCGCCTGACACAATCTGTGGTCTCGCGCGATTGATGTACACGGAACAGTGAGCACACAGCTTCGTTGGAGTGCGTGCTTGACAATGACTTGTTGGTTGAACGAGGAGGGACAAGGAGGGACAGGAGAGGAGAGGAGAGGAGAGGAGAGGAGAGGAGAGGACAGGAGAGGAGAGGAGAGGAGAGGAGAGGAGGGGAG
>SZWC01010475.1:13229-41574 GCA_023375785.1 Penium margaritaceum | reverse complement strand
CCCCCCCCCCCCCCCAACCCACTCATATATTCTCCTCTCACCGTCTCCTCTGTAGACTTCACACAAAATCTTACCCTCCCTCCGTCCCTCCCCCCCCCTCCTCTCTCTCTCTCTCTCTCTCTCTCTCTCTCTGAGTCTTGCAAGGGCGACATGGCAGAGAGATGTGCTGGAAGCACGCCGCAGACACATACCCCTGCAGGTGCTCCGCGAGCGCAGCAGCAATGGCACCATCAAACGGAACGGGGCACAGAAGCCGCTGCAGAGACGGCGTCATCGAGTCAGCCGCCTCTACGGACGACGGCGGCGGCGCTGCTGGCCACAGTGCGCTTGCCGACCTGCCGCCATCGCCACGCTCCCCATCCTCAGCCCTCCAGGAAGCCGTCCTCCCTGGGCCACGGTCGGACGCGGCGCCGCGCTGTCCTGAGGAGGTGTGTGCAGAGGGGCTCGGCAGCAGCAGCAGCAGCGGATGGTGGGATGGGGAGCGGAGGGCAAAGGATGAAACGAAACGGCAGGAGGCGTCCGTCGCTCGCAGGGTTCACTCGCTCGAAGCAAAGCAGAAGCTGTCGACGGCCAAAACGACGGCCAAAACGACGGCCAAGTTGACGGCCACATTGACGGCAGAAAAGAGGGCCACAGCTGGAAACAGGGAGGGCGGCGGCGGGGGCAGCAACGACGACGGAAGCGCCGCCGCCGAACGACGGCGCCGATAGCCGCGGCGGCTGCGACAACGGAGGCAGCAGTGGCAGCGGTGTGGCAGTGGCAGTGGCAACGGCGGCAGTGGCGGCAGAAGAGGTGCAGCAGCATGGAAAACGATGCCGACGACGATGGCAACAACTAGGCCAGCTGCAGCAAGGGGAGGGAGACAAAGATGACTATGCTCAAACTGTGGCTGCAGGCGGAATGTCAGCCAGAGGAACACGACGAAAACAGCTGCGCTCAAACAAGGACAAGAAAAACAAATAGAACAGGGGAACGTTGAGGGTGGGGGGGGGGGGGGGGGGAGCAGGAGGAGGATGGTGGCAGTGGCACAAGTGGCGACGGTGTTGGTGAAGCTCATAAAAAAAATTAAAAAACCGTACGAGCACTTAGGCTCAAGTCGTGCGCCCTACAGAGAGCACACACTGCCATGACTTTTGCTTTTTTGCACTCACCTCACTTCCTTCATCGCCATCATCAATGCCATGGCCCCTCCCCTCCCGCAATCGCTGCTGCTGCTGCTGCTGCTGATGTTGGTGGTGGTGGTGGTGCTGCTGCTGCTGCTGCTGCTGCTGCTGCTGCTGCTGCTGCCTGCAGCGCCGTGTCCACTCGCGCTCCACCGTAGGGAAGCGTCTGCAGCGCAATACGGTCAATGGACAGTGACATGGCAGCCACTCAACGGTTGCTTGTCTCACTGCAATGCACGACTCCCATTGCGATCCTCTTCCAATTGACGACAACATGCTAATGCAGCTCAACCAGCAGTAACAGCAGCAGCTGCAGCAGCAACAACCACAGCAGCAGCAGCAGCAACAACAGCAGCAGGAACAGCGGCCGCAACCGCAGCAGCAATAGAATTGGCAGCCATTGTGCAGACTCGACTTCAAACATCATTGCTGTCACCACCGCCATTCCAAATGACGACAGCATCACCACTGCCATCACATTCGCCACCATGAACATTACCACATCAATCAGCATCAGCATCAGCATCAGCATCAGCATGACCATTGGCATCAGCATCAGCATTAGCATGAGGAGAACCATCACAATCGCCGTCACCGTTTCCATCACCATCATGGTCACCATGGCACCATCACCCTCGGGCGGGCGGGCCGATGGGTGGGCGGTCCGGATGGGTGGGCGGGCGGATGGGTGGGCGGGCGGGCGGTTAAGCGAGTGAGGGGCCAGACAACTTCTAAACAAGCAGACACACTGAGACAATCAAGCATGAGGGTAAAACCGCGGAATGACTGACTACAAACACAGGGGACACAGGTCAAAGGGAATCACATGGGTACTTACCGCGACAGCACAACGTGGCACTGAACCGTATCTCCAGAACTGTCTCGAGATGCGGAAGCAGCACCGGCACTGCCGCCGCTGCCGCTGCCCTTCGTGCCTGTGCTGCCGGTGCTCGTGCTGCTAGGAGTGCCATTCGCTGTGCTGCTGCTGTCACTGGAGACGAGGACCCACAGCGCGCGGAAGCTTAGCTCCTGCATGGCTGCTGCTTCGCTGCGTTCTTCTGCTGTACCCTCATGTGCTCTGCCTGGCTTTGCTATCCTTTCCTGTGCACTGCTGTGGCTTTGAGAGAGGTGCTTAGCTTTGCACTGCTAGAGCGACTTCTTTTGTTTCTGGTTTTTTTGGAATACCTCAAGAGTAGGTCGTAAAATCCACCCCCTCCTTTACTCCATCAAGGGTGAGATGGGCAACGCGGAAGGAGTAATTGCTTTGCCCTGCTGGAGCTGCAGGCGTCGACCTTGCCGTCGCACCTGCTTCGACGCAACCTTTTTTTTTTTTTGGTTTACCGCAGGAGTAGGAAGTAAAATCCACCCCTCAATACTCCAACCTGGGCAGGCAGGGAACACGTAAGGGATAATACCACCAACTGAGGGGTGAAGGCATTACGAGAACGTGAGGGTAAAGATTGGGACCGAGGACCCGCACCCGCGCCCCACGGGGTAATTCAACACTCTCTAGCTGACCCAGGGTTATCCTGTTAATTCAGGTAAAACCTACTCCTTTGGCCGATTGATCGCAAACAATCGATGGGAGAGAGACCCCCTCCCATTGGGTACACTGGAGTAATTGGGTATGCTGGGGGACCCGTTCGGAGTCAGCCCACTGTTGTTAGTAGAATGGGTAAAATGGGGTAGTATGGCACCGTGGGTACGTGGTGTAAAGAAACTGAAAAATAGAGGGTGGGAGAGCCAGTAGGAGAGGCGAAGCTGGGGGGGGGAGAGGCTGCTCCGGACCCATCAGCTGCAGCAACGCCGAGAGAAAAAGGCGATGACAAGATGGGAAACGTGGGTNGGGGGGGGGGGACAGTGGCGGAAAAGCACAGCTTTGTGAAGCAACAGGGCCCAAGAACCCTAAACCGAAAACTGATGACAGACATCTGGAGCAATTGAGGAACTACAGATCTGGACCAAGCGATCCATGACAGGAAATGTGGAACACCCGGTCTGGAACAGAAAACAACGAATTACGAGATAGTGGACGGCAGATTTGAAGAAAGAACCTGAGGCAGCAGTTCTGGTACGACAGGTGAGGAACAAAACATTTTAAAGTACCAGGTCTGAAACGACAGATATGAAATGACAGATCTGAAACAACAGACGTGTGCCAGCAGGTCTGGTTCTATGGATCTCGAATGGCAGCACTTTGAACAGAATATCTGAAACAGCAGTTCTGGGGAAACGTTTCTGGAGCAAAAATTATGGAATGACAGGTTTGGGACAGACGGGCAAGGAAGTGACACACCCGAAATGGAGCATGAAAGGTGGACAGGGAGGCTGCGATGGTGGCGACGGCGCTGGAGGCGACTGCGGTGGTCTTCGTCGCCGACGACGACGACGACGACGACGACGGGGGAGGGATGTTGCCCCTTCCGGCTGCCGTTTCTGCTGCCGCTGCTGTGGCCGCTGCTTCTATCGCTCTCTTACTGACAAGTTCCTTCCTAGTCCAGAGGACTTCAGACAAGTCATTCCGCCGCTAGCAGTCAACACGTCCACGCTGCTGCAGGGTTTGATGACCTCCACACGCTTTGAGTTTGAGATTGAAAAGAACCAAAGTACTTGCCGCTTGCTTGGCAGCCAACTGTGCAACAGGCCCTGCTCTGCGACCAACGAGCCAGCAGAAGCCAGCGAAGGTACCCAACTGACCTCACCGCCTCACTCAACCACAACACACCACCGAAACTCACTGTCTGCTTCGACGCAACCGTGCTAGACCAGCGCCTGTTCACAGAGAGAGAAGACTAGGCGAAAATGACCACATAATTTTTTTTTTTTTTTTTAATTTTTTTTTGGCTTAGGCAGCCTTAGAGGTGAGGGAACCTATGCTGCGCCTTTGAGGGATTCCTCCCCTCTCTTGCGGGAGCTTTCAGTCAAAAGATTGTGCCCCATGTGACAAGGTCACACCAGTTCAGGTACCCACGAGGCTTATGTCCCCTTGGGTTATGTGGGACTCACACCCACTAAACCTCACCCCTAATAGTATCTTCACCACGGGTCGTAACCCTGCGGTTGGGGGTTCAGAGGCTGCTTTTACACAGTCCCCTGAAATACTCGTCCCCCCTGTCGTTGATTATTGTGATACCAGATAGAGCGGAATAGTGGGTGAAGGATGAGGTGGGGTGGGTCTAGTTTTCGGTCAACTTTACATAGGTGAATGGAGCTTGAAATTTGAGCAAGCATTTGATTAAAAGGGGCTTTTTTGGGCAGATTGGAAAGCGATGACAGATACAGATTGAGTTGGTGTGTATAAGCTGCTAATATTTTATGGCAGAGCATTGCTGTGGGATTGCGTAGGTTTGGTGTTAAGGTCAGCGAAAATGACCACATACTGAATCGTGAACACTTCAGAGAATGTGAAGGTCAATGTTCAGGGGCTATGCTCAGGACTAGCCGGAGACGAAAGGATCTTATGTAGGCAGCTCCCTTCATTTCATGTCTGCAACAACACAACAAACACAACAAAACAAATTCCAGCTGTGCTACGGTGATTTTCCCACAGCCCTTGATTAGGCCAAGGCCTCTTTTATTTTCCTCATTCCACTTTCTTTCCTAAGTAATATATCAAGCTCTTTGGAGGAGTTGCTCTATAACTTTCAGAACAAGGTGTGCATATTACATCAAAGGGAGGATACACTCATGGTAAAAAGATGTCATTCACACGAGTATACCAAGAATTTATGTTCTTTATAATCAAACCATAAAATTTGGGTGGTTCATCAAAATAAAATTGGAAAACTAGATATTTCAAATAATTATAATGACAATTTGTGCCATGTTAAGACTTTACATAATTCATGATGTAGAGAACAATTCTTGTTGATATCTTAAGAAAACTCAATATTGGTGTCATTCTGGTATGAAATGAAACACAAAACTCCCGGTGAATTTTGAGGGGGATTAAGCACCATCCAAACATTTGTAGCTATTCAATGTTGCGGAAGTGAAGTAATTTTTGTAAACTATTTGTGAAATGAAGAGAGTAAGAAATGAATGTGAAAATTAATGGAAAGTAATTTACATGTAATTTTCAATATGTGATGATTTTTAGACTACTTTATTCTACATTTAATTTTACATAAAATTTTCAAAATGATGGATTCTAAGCTTTTCTTACATGACACTTTCATATCTCTCAAAACATTGTATGTCCTAGTGTCCTCCAAATGTCACTTAGATGCTTCTGTGAAGTGTTTGAGGTGATCATAACTTGAAATATTTCTTTCCAATTATTGAGGGAAACTGTTTCAACTAATAAATAATTTCATAATAACCCATAATCTTATATTAAAAATGAAATTTAAGTATTATTTTTAATATCATCACAAAGAAAAAAGATCATGTCACTTGATTTATCCTTGTAACTTATGCACTCAACTTGTAACACATAAAAACATTATATTATAATTCCATCAAATGTTTACTGAAAATTACATTAAGATATGGAAAATCGTGAAAACAATGTTAAAGAAAATTTCATAACATCCTTCCTTTCAAATTCATACAAGATTAATAATATAAAATCACATATGAAATTTTAAAAATTGTTGAGGGGTGCAATTGTCGTGCTGTTATCAAGCTCCGACATGGTGAACACGGAACTGCATTCTGAGCACTATACAAAATGTTACGCATTTAACGCTGAATTTCCGGGTCCACGTCTATTGGGAATTCTCTCGTATAAAGACCAGATAAATTTTGACGGCCAACCTTAAAGCAGCCTAAAGGGTCTAGTGTGTAATATAGTGTACTAGCATGTGCAAGAGGGTTGCAAATTCCTCTAGTTAGCTATAGCAGGGAGGGGAGCTACTTGCTGCATAGTACTACGTAGTTATCCTGATCAGGAAACACTATAGCTGACTGGGCAAGCGGCATGCACCATGAACATGACGCCTGCACTGCATCAACATCCTCATGCTGAGAGCCTGAGCCAGTCTACCTACATAGGCCAATCTGGTATGAGATTCAAAAGGCTCCTGATCAACGGATCTGATGTAGTAGCATGGCACGATCAACGATCGTCAAAGACAAGCTAAAAAACAAGCAACCTCTTGGAGAAGCTACACTTGAACCACCTCAAGGAAGCCTCCTCAACACCTGATGAAGCTTCCTCAACAAAGAAGCTTTTCCCTGAACCTACAAAGATGTCAGTAACAACTCTGACCTAGAGGAAGCTTCTCCTAGAAGGAAGATTCTCCAAGAGGCAGCAGACTTGAACCACCTCAAGGAAGCTTCTCCTTCAGGTATTCAACTTGCCAGATCCACAATTATAAAAGTTGAAGCTCCCCTTATTTCACATTCATCTCAACATTCTACAAGAATTTAGCTCTGCTCAAGCCTCTGACTCTGGATCATAAGGCCAATAATTTGCAAGAGATCCCTCCAAGGCCCCTATAAGCCTGGCAAGGCCTGCTAGCCTGGGTGGAGGCTACCCTAGAGGCCAATCAACCTGGAGATTGCGCCAAGACCCTTGCCACGACGGCCTACAAGGCCTAGCAAGGCGTGGCCCCTCTGTGGGCTAGGAGTTTTGCTAGCCTAGTGTGCTTAGATTTTCAATACCATACTTGTACTTTGTATCAATCAAGATTTCAGTCCAACGTTCCCAACCTTTGCCCTACTATTGTACAAGCTCCGTTGCTGATCACCCAAAGATCGCACTAGTAAGGGTCCTATCCCTTGTTGTCTATTGCAGTAAATCAACATAGTATCAGAGCTCCAGGTGGTGCTCCCAGTAGAGTGTGGCAATAGGAGCAGCAAACTACATTGCTGGTGGTGGAGACGTTCTCCACCAGCCCTGTACAAGCGCTGAGCTAGAGGCAGAGGTGACGCTACACCACGCACGTGAGCGACTTTCCACTTGCATAGAAGCACGAGCAACATGGAAGAGGAGAACGCTCAGTCATATTCTCCAACACTTGGTGATCAATAAGTTTTTCAGTATTTATTTTCAGTTTTTTCATTTTTTCAATGAATGACTATGACTCCTTGATTGGCCGAGATTGATTGCATGCTTAGAATCTGCGATGGATTGGAGGTGCAATTGGGTGGTCGTGAAGGCGTGCACGAAGAAGATCACTTTGTGCTATGACAGGATGAGGGAAACGATCCAAATGGGGCAAAATTAGGAAAAAAACTGCACATTACCTGCTTGTAGCACCTAAAACAGTACGAGCACAAGGGTGGCTAGGTGTACCTGGCATGGGTGCATCCATAAAAAGCAGCAGAGTAGCATATTGCCGTAATTGAAGCAACAGATCATCATACGATGAAATGGGAGAGAGCTCCAATGTTATCTCTTAGTGTTAGGGAGGTTCTCAAGGAGTTTGTAGATGTTTTTCCAGAGGAGTTACCAAAGGGGCTCCCAACATGCGCATGGGCTAAGAGCAGAGGTGCCATGTCATAGACCACGCACAACGCCAAGCTAAAGAGGCCTAACTCTTGGCTGATGAGGCACAACATATGGCGCAATAAGAAGCCGTATCACGTCAAGCTGTGGAGGAAGAGAGGGAGGCATTAAGGTAGCAGATATCTGCTCAAGAGGTCTTACGTCAATAGGAGCAACTTACCCATGCAGCTTAAGAATCGCAGACACAACAACTACAACAGTCACATGCAACTCAACCAGCGCTAATTGCATAAATGCAGTAGTAGCTAGCATGGGCTTAGCAAAAACAGCAAGAACAGTTGCAGCTTCAGCAATAATAGCAACAATATTAGCACATGTATTGGTAAAAGGGTTCATAAGCATCATCTGTACATCTTCCCCGAGCAAGCCCTCCTCCAGTCGTACAACCAACCATGTATCCACAAGTTGTACTGACAAGAACACCACAAGGATACATGCCACAACTGTTTTTGGATCAACAACCACAACCTACTCCGATGGTGCCACCCATGGCACATTACCCTCAGATGCAAGAAGCACAAGTGTCGCAGCCCTTTGCGGCACAACCAGCACCAGTCCAACTAGGAGCAACACTACCACCACATGTGCCGCAACCTATAACACAAGGCTTTGTGCCAGTCTCATAAGCGACTTCATAGGGTTAGGCATATCAAGGCTTGGATGACGGTGTGCCCTAATCAACAGCCCCATTACATTTGCACAAGATCAAGGTTAAAAAATTCGACAACGAGAAATTTCCTAAAAACGCGCACAAGTTCAAACAAGTGGCCCAGATACACACCTATGCCCCCAAGGTCGTTGTCTAGCATGGTAGCTCAGTACAACTACTTCACCCGAGCTGCTTTCATGGTGTTGGAAGACCATCTGACTCCTCACATCCAGCAAGCAATACGCATGTATGAGGAGAATGATGAGTTAGCTTGCCATGCTTGGACCTACCTGCTAAGGACCTACATGTCTGGCGACTCAACCTTCAAATCTCACCTCTTTATGGAACCGTCACACATCAACCTCAATAGCTTCGACAGTATCGAGTCTTACATCAACAAGGCCAAGTCACTTTGCGATCAACTCGCAGTGATAGATGCTCTTCTGTCAGAGCCTGTATTCGTAACCATTCTCCTCAATAAACTGACTATGGACTGGGATGACGTCGAGAAGGTACTCAAGTTTAAGCATGAAGAAGAACTCACAGAAACATACGTTTGTAAATTGCTTCTGACCGAGTAGCGTGATCAGCGACTGACAAGAGATAAGGAAAGAATTCTGGTCAATACAACTTACCAAAAAGTGAGTGTTACCGTGTCCTCTCCTTAGCCCTCGTGGAACAGCCAGTCCACTAGAAATTCCGCGTCCACCAAATCGTCTGCCCACTCTGGACCAAACGTCAACATCCATAGTGCGCGCGGCCAGAACGCAGGATCGTGACCTATAGTTGAGTGCCATTATTGTAAGAAGATTGGACACATGAATCAGGAGTATAGGAAAAGGATATGGGATGACGAACAAGCAAGGCGACAACGTCATAGAGCAAACAACTTAGGAGGAAAGGGGGAGAAGAAGGTAGCTGGCAGTAAGGAGAAGCAGCCAAAGAGAGGTGAGAACAAAGAGGCCAAGAAGCAGGATGGAGGCAAAGAGAAGCAGTTTGACTACACATGATTTGTCTTCTAGCTCTCAAACAAGTAGAGTGATGAGCTGGTTCGCTCCACCTACGTGTGGTAACTTGACGGTGGGTGCACTTCTCATATCACCCATGACAAGGCCTACCTCCACGAGATGGAACCCTACGCCAAAGGCTTTGTCATGGTAGAAAAAAACGACACGTGCCTGTTTTTGACAAAGGAAAGATAATGGTGACTGGGTACAATGGAGCTGAGGTGAAGTTTAGGAATGTGCTGTACATACCTGACATCGCGGTGAACCTCCTCTCACTAGGGCAACTGATGAAGAGGGGCGTGCAAATCTTTTGCAGCAGACAACATATGACCCTTAAGAGTCGTGAAGGCGAGACCTTTGCTAAAGTTTGTCTTCATGCGCATAGCATGATTGAGCTGGAGTTTGAAGCACTAGCTCCAACAAAAGGGCCGGATACGCCCTTCCCACCAGCTAGTCTCCACAAGGTTTCGGGTGTAGAACTCAATTTGTGGCACAAACGGCTCGGCCACATCAATAACCAACCCGTAAAGACAATGAAGGAGTACGAGTAGATCAACAATCTTGACATAAAACAAAGCGGTAGTAAGGATGCAATAGAGCCTTGTGAAGACTGTGTGCAGGCAAAGGTACCATGACACATGTTTCATGTGTCAACGAAGTGCGAAGTCAGCCAGAAGCTGAAATTGGTCCACACTAACATATGTTGTCCTCTACCAACGGCCACAGTCTATGGGGGGACATCCCTAATTTCTGCTCTTCGCAGACGATGCCACAAGGATAGCGTGGGACTGTCCACTCCGCACACAAGATGAAGAACTAGCATACTTCTTATAGTGGTTGGCAATGGCCAAAAGACAAAGCAACAGGAAACTACAGGTTCTACGCTCAGACGGTGCTGGCGAGTACACAAGCACAGAGTTTACAACTCAACTGCACGAGCTCAACATCGTGGAGCAGTTCTCCACGTCGTATACCCCATAGCAAAATGGTGTAGCAAAGAGAGAAAGGCGCATGATGCAAGAGACGGTGTAGTCGATGCTACTTGGTGTGCAACTCGACAACTCGTGGTGGCCATTTGCACTCTGGCAAACAGTGTGGGTATGCAACCGCGTGCCACACGTGTCGCTACCTAGTATGACACCCTTCCAGGCATGGCACGATGACAAGCGTGACATCTCCAAACTGCTAACCTTTGGGTGCATGGCCCTGCCCCATGTCCCAAAGGAACGCCAATGGAAGCTAGCAGACAAAGCAACATGGGGTGTGCTCTCGGTGAAAGTCCTCGCATGAAGAAGTGGGAGTTTTGATGACGTGGACTCCCATCATGTCATTACAAGCAGAGACGCAACATTCTTTGAAAACCTCAGGTGCTCTCCTGGGAAGGCTAAGTAGGCAAGTGAGTCTACTCTACTTCAAACATTCTACGACTCATATGTAGAGGCGCTAGAGGAGTGAGAAGCAAACAGTGTGCCATTCGCCCTTCTTGATCTAGATAAGGCGGATGAGAAGTCGGTGGCCCTACGTGTGGCCCTCGAGACTCGTCGGGATGACCACATCATCGTTAATCATGAGGCGCTCATAGTACCTCATGACAAAACTAAGGCCGTGGGAGTGAAGGATGGTGCACATGCAGCGGGGAAACCACATGATCAAGCTACTGGGAATCTAAAGCGCCTCACGCGCCTCTTGCGACAGCAGTTGCAACAAGAAGAAGAGCAGGATATTAGAGAGACAAATCTGGTTATCACAGCCTGCTCCATCTACAAAGAGGCTGATTATGGTTTGGCAGACTTCACCACCACACACCTCATAGCTCTTATCTCTACAAGCACACTTCCACCAGAGTCGAAGACTCTAAAAGAAGCACTATAGTGTGAGCATGTTGCAAAATGGAAAGTAGTACTTAACGCAAAGTACCGAGATCTCATGAATCAAGGGACGTGTGAGCTCACGGAGCTTCCACCTGGGTCCCGAATAGTGGGAATAAAGTGGGTGTTTCACGTCTAGTCAAAAGCAGATGGGAGCATTGACATGTTCAAGGCTCACTCATGGCAAAGGGGTTCACGCAAGAGGAAGGGAAAGACTTCTCGGACACCTACGCTCCCGAAAGCCGCTATACCATCACCCGTATCATGCTGGTAGTTACAACAGCAGTCGACTCCAAGGTGTAGCAACTTGACGTGAAAAATGCCTTTCTGCATGGTGAGATGGATACGGCCATGTACATGAAGAAACCAGAGGGCCATAACAATGGGAGTGGCAGAGTATGCAAATTGGTACAGATTCTCTACGGACTAAAGCAGAGCCCTCTGCTTTGGTACAGAAACCTACAAGTAGTATTGGAGTCTTTGGACTTTGAGCTTTTAGCTTGCGACGGCTGCCTCTTCCTGCATCGACCATCACCAGACATAGAACCAGACTACTACGTGTGGGTCTACGTCAATGACCTTATCATCATTTGCCTGTCGGTAGACTTTATCAAGGTAATACCAGCCGCCATGGCGCAAGAAGTCAATATGACACTCATGCCTAGCTTTGAGTACTACCTGGGCATGAATATCGAACGGGACCGTGAAACGCATACGCTTCACTTGACTCAGCAGACATACGATTGTAAAGTTTGCGAGCGATTAAATGTTCTTGATCGACATGTACCAAGAACTATGTCACAATAGTAGCTGAAACATGAAGGAAAGAGGGGGAGGAGTGAGACCGACTATCGCAACAGAGTAGGATCGTTGATGCATGCAGCAAGTTGCACATGGCCAGATCTATAATTTGCCGTGAGCAACTTAGCACGCGGCAATGAGACCTTTATGGAGGTGGCGTGGAATGAGCTCGACAGAGCTATAGGCTAACTAAAGACGACAAGTGACATCAGTCTTGTTTTTGGGACGACAGCCAACCTTGACCTTGAGTTCTATGTCGACGCAGATTTTGGAGGAACGGAGGAAGACCATAGGAACACCACGGGTTTTTCGTGCTTGCTCGATGGAGGAGCGGTGTCTTGGACCAGCAAGCGGTAGAACCTCATCACATTTAGCTTTGCAGAAGCTAAGTATGTGGCAACTACTTTAGCATCACACAAGGTCACTTATCTCCGCAACCTCCAGGAGGACATCAGATTCGCTCAAACCCAGCCGAAAAAAAATATTGTTGTCAAAAATTCTACGACTGACCTCGCAACCTCGACAAAATTCCAAGGCCGAAAGAAGCACATCAACATACATGGGTACTAGATTTGTTCAAAATTCCACGATGGCATAGTCGAACTAGAGCATGTTCTTATAACCAATCAAGCAGTACACTTTCTGACAAAGAGCATCACAAGGGAAACTTTCTACAAATGTATGGAGCAGTGTGGTCTCACTTCAAACACTCTCTCTAAGTATGTGCGAAAGAGGCCAGCCGTGGAAGGGATGCAAAAGTCGAACACACGAAGCTTCGCCATGGCGCAAGCCTGTTTTTTAACCATGAATATCACGTGCTTCATGGTGCAAGGGAAAACATCAATGACAGCAAAATTCTTAGAGATTGCAATGTCACAAGTAGCAGATCGTCGCTCAACGAATCAGCGTGGTTATCATGGACCATGGGATGGCGCGGGGCGCTTTCCAAGACCGACTCCAAAAATCCAATCTTCAAAGAAGAAATATTTTTCTCAATGGTCTTAAGATTATTACAACATCTCCAACAGCACCAGAACTACTTCAGATAGCTGTACAAGGATAGCAATCTGATACGCAGCAGCACACGGCTCAGCCCTTGCTGCCATGAAAAACAATTTACGCTAAAGGATCTATCGGCGAAGCAAAATCTCTCACTCTTAGAGTAGGACCTATCGCAACTATTAACAACTCAGCACAAATAAAAACAGTCACAAGTAGAAAAAGAGTCTCAGAGGAAAAAGAAAAAAATTTGAGCAGGAGGATGGCAAGCTCCAAAAGCAACTGAAGTAGCTTGAACAACTCAGGTGGCTATTCGATCGAGCAGAACGAGGAAGTGCCGACTGAGCAGCCGAAGCTGCTCACACAATCGTCGCAGCTAGCACGCCTCCTAGTCGTAACATGTGCGTTTAGGAGCAGGGGGCAAGCGAGAGAAAGAGTTAGGAAAAGAAAAAAAGAGCAAGGAGGCATGCGAGCAGCAATGGAGCTCGCGGCCGCTTGCGCAAAACCCTCGTTGCTTACGTCAACATGCAAGGGGGAGCGAGACGAGGGCCCGCTTGCTAAGCGTGGCCATCATGCGAGCAAGAAATGGTGCGGCGGAGGCAAGCAGGACGAAACCTGTGGTGGACAAGACAAAAGCATTGATGGATTGGAGATAGCATAATCGCTTAGAGGGAGATGTGCTGTGTGTCTCCTCCATTACACGAAAACAACAGCCTCACTAACAAATGTGTGTCCCACGCACATAACAGCTAAGCTAACAGAGGCCTTCTCTCCTCGCACAAAAATGGAAGTTGTGCCCCAGATTCGGTGGAAGAAGATGCGAGCGACCACCGCGGACAAATCGACCAAGAACAGCGGTGCTACGTCAACAACTCGCGGACAAAAAGGATTGAACTATGTATTTCAGTGGGTGAGGAGTAGCTAAGCGACAATTTCTGCTATAAACAAGCTGCTCGCAACTAGAAACGAGAAGGAAGACCTCCAAAACATTGAGGACGCCTTTTGTACCGCTCTAGCGACAGGAAAGTCAACACAAAACCCAGAAAAGAAATTTAGGAAGCTTCTAGACCTTCAGAGGTGCTGGAAGGGAGTAGGAAGGAGCCGTGGGGATCATATCAACATGCGTAGCCTCGTCTTCATGAAGCACCAGACGAGTTGCTTTTGCATGAAGAAACCGGATATTTCCGGGATTGGCCCAAACTTGACCTTACAGTTTTCAATTATGACAAGCTAACCAAAAGGAGGGCTAATTGACCCGAAATAGGTCAAAAAGGGACCTCGGCACCACGTGAAGAGGAAATATTTTTTTCTTTGGGTGCAGAAGCTGATATTGACAATTATCTAGATTTTCCACTCAACGAGGACACTCAGCTCCATTTCCTTGACAAAGATTTTTGGGAGTCACTGGAGGGATTTTTAGGGAGTTCATAGGATTGATACGGTTCAAACCACTTGCGTACAAATTGATGGGAAGTGTTAAAGAGTTGCGATTACTACACTCATATAAATCTCGAATATGGTGAAGACGGAATTGCATTCAGAGCACTATACAGAACGTTATAGATTCTACGGTGAATTGATGGGTCCACGTCTACTTGGAATTCTCTCTTGTATAAGCCAGATAAATTTTGGCGGCCAGTCCTAAAGCAGCGTAAAGGGCTTGGTGTGTAATATAGTGTGCTAAAATGCACAAGAGGGTTGCGCATTCCTCTAGTTAGCTGTAGTAGGGAGGGGAGCTACTCGCTACACAGTACTACATAGTTATCCTGATTAGGAAACACTATAGCTGACTGGGCAGGCGGCATGCGCCCTGAACATGAGGCCTGCACTACATCAACATCCTCATGGTGAGAGCGTGAGCCAGTCTACCTTCATGGCCCAATCTGGTATAAGATTTCGGAGGCTCCTGATAAACAGATCTTGTGCAGTAGCATGGTACGATCAACGATCGTCAGAGAAAAGCCTGTAGAACAAGCAACCTCCTAGAAAAGCTGCACACTTGATGAAGCTTCCTCAATGAGGAAGCTTCTCCCTAAACATGAAGAGATGCAAGTTACAACTCGGACCTACAGGAAGCTTCTCCTGGAAGGAAGCTTCTCCAAGAGGCAGCAGACCGAAACCACCTAGAGGAAGCGTCTCCTTCAGGTGGTCAACTTGCCAGATCCACAGGTATAAAAGGTTGAGCTCTTCTCAGTTCACGTCCATCTCATCATTCTACAAGTATTCCGCTCTGCTTAAGCCTCTCACTCTGAAGCACAAGAAAAATAATCTATTGGAAATCCCTCGAAGGCTCATATAAGCCTGGGAAGGCTTCCCGGCCTGGGTGGAGGCTACCGTAGAGGCCAGTCAACCTGGAGACTGCGCCAAGACCCTCGCAACGACGGCCTACAATGCCTAGCAAGGCGTTGCCCCTCAGTGGGTCAGGAGGTGTGGTAGCCTAGTGTGCTTAGCTTTTCCATGTACCATACTTGTACTTTGAATCAATAAAGATTTCAGTCCAACGTTCCCAACCCTTGCCTTGCTATTGTACAAGTTGCATTGCTGGTCACCCAAAGATCCTATCGGCAAGGGTCCTAGCCCTTGCTGTCTGTCTACAAAAATGAACAAAAATTACATCAATGAAGGAAATTCCAAGGGGGACTAATGCCATAAAGGGGCAAGTAATATTGAATTCTGGGAAGAAGGCCTTTGATTATATTAAAGGATTCATTATGTGGCTTTCTGTTTATACTGCATGAAAGTTAGTATGAACAGAATGTATGATTGTATTTTTATCCTTTTATGGACGGTGTGATACGTTTCAGTCCTTATGATATTGCATAGCCTAAAATGGTGAAAACGTTTTAGGAGGAAAGCATCAAAATTTATGACAATTACATTAGGAAAATATTTTTTAAAAAGATGTAAAAACTTTATATAAAATAACTAGTTAAGTAATTACATATTAGGAAAGTTTTTATTACATGAAAATAAATACACCGTTTTAAGATGAGAGCGGTATTATATAATAGAAAAGAATTTTTTATGAACGGGAAAATTAAAAATAAAAAACCCATCAAAACATATGTATATATACATTCATCACTTAGGACTGTTACAGTCATAAGGAAGTATATATTGACTACAATAATGTACCTATAAAGACCAAGGCATTGTGATTTCTACTACATTATGGCTAGTAGATTATTGCTTCAAATTTATTACATGATCATGAAAATGTTTAGATATGATCAAAATCATGTTCATTTCACCACAATGTTTTGAAGCCTACACAGAACCTTTCAACCTACCATTTCATCACTTTCATTTATCGCTCATCCATCTTATGGAAAGATGGATAACCAATAAATTCCTTTTAAAACTTCCTTTCAGCTCTCTCAAGCATTTTTCATAGTTCCAATGATGTTACTATCTACATGGATGGATGATAGGAATCAGAAGAATTGATGTGTCCAAAACATACTATATTTTAAATCATTTACCTCACATGTGTCAAAACAAACATATCCATGTCCCTGAGTAGAAGGATTATGCATGAGATCATGAAATGATGTCTCCTTCAACCATAGGTTTGTAGTAGTATTTTATCTACTTGATGAATTCATTTCAATAAGAAGATTGGGTGGATAATATTTGAATTTTTATCAGTTAATCCCTCGTTTAGACCTTGTAGAAAAATATAAAATTGATATTATCTTCATAATAATGAGTGAAAACGTTTTTTCTATGATTACTAATGTTTACCATAACGTTTGTAATAATATTGTACCAATGATGGCTATAAATTATCCCCATGAAAAGGTATGCAATCTGTAAATAGTGATAAAATAATTATATAGAACTTATTAAATAAGTACAAAGTTTTAATTTGAAAAATAGTTACAAGAGGGAAGGTTTCTCCTAGGGGAAAGCAAGGGAGGATCTTTTTTTTGGACTCATGTACAAGATTCACAAATCGAACGGATTTTCCTCTTTCATTTGTGTTTCAATACAAAACAAAGCTACAATTCATCCCTAATATTTGAATGGATGTTGTGACTTTTTATCTTTCATGTTTTCAGTTTCACAGAAGTCCAAACACCATTTAAAAAAACACAAGTGTAATGAACGTCACTCGTTCTCTAAGATGAAAATCCAATTTTTAGTGATGACATGCTATTAGGGATGATATTCTTTCATATATTTTCCTCACATGAAAACACTTCATGTGATTGCAAGTTTATATATGGTTCTAAAGATGGTATATGCTAAAAAAACCACCCACAGATCTTCCTTCTAAGACCTACTACGCTGGCAATAGTTTTTTTGCCCTCCGTAAAGATGGGACTTTGACTTTATTTGAATTAATAACTTCATCCACCAAGTTTGCTTCATGTGACTAGTGGCATCATGACTTGATATACGTCACAATTTGTCGTAGAACTTGAGTATGACTCATTTAACGACTTTTAAGTTTCATTTTTCATGTTGGATTTAGGAAATTTTCTCATAAAATACTATGCACCGATACATTCTTAGATTAGAAGCTCTATTTTATGCACTTGAAGTACACGAGTCTCTAATCCTTCCGAGTGAAAATTTCTGTCATTACACAAACAGCCCATTGTGTCGCCAGAACCGTAACATTTACTCTGACAGTCGAGGGCAAACTAGACTATTACCCCGTCCTCATTGGATATTCCCGAACCTTCCGATAGCTTCAACCTCTCTCAAAAACCTACGAATAGAAGTACCACGGCCTTCGAGTCGACTTCTTGACACACAAAGACAAATCTGGATGTATAAAGATGCATACCGCATCTTCATCATTGTTTCTCAAAGACCCACGACTTCTCGGTAGACCTTCTTGAATCCGACAACTCACGATGCAACTCCGCACTCGCCACTCGACAATCAACCCAACAACCCTGACTATGCCTCATTCCTATCTCAACAGTTGTATATATATGTTCGATCATTTGAGCACTTGTCATCAAAGTATACTTATCATTAGTTATAAATTCTTCAAGTGTGCCAAATTCTAAGTTGTATTCTTCCTTACAACTTCTATGTGTTCACCATCTCTGCACCATTTGGCATAACACTTTGTATCACAACGTAATGGTATTGGAGAGGCATCTGACTTATTCACCCATCCAGGGGACTACCTCGCACAAGCCGTCAACGCATGTCGCATGTCTAGACTTTGTAGACTTTGCTACTATGACATGAGGCGAGCAAACGCAACCGACAACCAGCAGCGGGTCTTCGGCGATGACTTTGGATATGGTGGAGAAGAACATGCTGATTCATGCGAAATCAACGTGATATCAAATGCGAGTGTGGGAGGTTATGCGCTAGCTAGAACAACCTATACGGATTTGACGAACAATCCGGTCACTGACCTAATGATGATAAACTAGGCGCTTCTAACGACAATCTGACGATGATAGCAGGGACGACAAGTGGCCCTGGACGCCAAGCGTGGATCAACAAGGAATTGACAATTTGAATCTCCATACTTGAGGGGATCAACAACCACCTAATCCAACAACTCAAAATCAGGATGGAGGCTCTTTGTAACGCAAGCGCGCGTGAGGCAATGCTCGTCGAGAGAAATTTGGAACTCTCGAGCGAACCCAAAACTCATTCGACTCCACTAGAACCATTCAATCTTCCATTTTATAATGGAACAATGATTCGGATATGGCTGACATGTTTGGAGGTGTACTACACAGCTACACGAGTCAATGAGAGCAAAAGGAAAATTATCCTTGCGTCCACGCTTTTGCGTGGAACGGAGTTAAGTTGGTGGTGCGATCTAAAGACCATCCAATGGTAGCAAGAGACTGGCAAAGCATCATCAATGTTCCACGGTAGTCGTCTCACATCGCTGACTAAAGGCATTTAACCCTTGGAGCAGATCAAGCCACAATGGCAAAATGTGCTTTTTTTGTTTTTTACGATGGTCCAGGCAGAAAAAGCCTCCCACCGGGCTCCCTTCCGGAAGTTGTTACCTTGGTGACTGTTTGATCTGCTCTGCTTGGGTCCGATTCAGAGTCGGTGTGTTCAGCGGTCAAAGTTCCATCCTTGATGGGTTTTCTTCAGTCATGTCATTCGGCTCTCACTGTCCATCTTCACATCGAAACACAAACCATTGGCTATAATTCCAAGTTTAATGGGGGGAGCCCCCTAAAAATGGGGGATTCTGGTACACCGGTAACGACTGCCCTCGCGTATATCTCTCCAACACGCGCCTCATGAAGAGGTCTGCCGTACCCATCGGGGCATTGGCTAGGTGGGCAAGATGTGCTAACGCCACCATCTGATAGGAGAAAATTCTTGTGTGCAATGCTTGCATGGGTTGGACAACTGAACCAGAAGTCTGTCATACTGTCAAACTCAAGCATCTCTGTCAGTAGTATAGCGTAGCAAAGTTTAGGCGATGACTCCGTGCGATTATCACCATAGCACACATCACCCCCAACAAACTTTGTTTTCTCTAAAACATCATCAAGTGAGATGTCTGGGAATCACTATTTTTTGCATCCTAAATGACTTATCGCGTATGATTATAGCAGTAGAAAGGATCGACAAAACCGATTACAACGCTCAAAACTAGGAATCCTACGGCTGGCAACCTCCTGACCACGGGTATCGTAGGAACAAAAAGAACTAATCGACGGACTCCTCGCCTCCTATGGAAGTGGACGCTATCGACTTGAGAGATACACGAACCTGCTATAATTGCAAAAAAGTGAGGTACATCTCTCAAAACACTTGGAGAAAATAGCAGGCTAAAAACGAGGGATGTTCTAGAAAATGAGTTGGAAAATGGCAACGGATAGAAGCAAAAGGCGGAACTCTTCTTCATGAGGAGCAATGTGTGCCGAACGATCGCTCATCGAAAAGACCTACATGGCCACAGAGGGTTTTTGAGATCCCAAAGTGTGACAAGGGGTACAAGGAAAACCAATTGACGACAGGGTTCAAATTGAGCCTTGAGGATGCAAAATTCGTAAAAAAATACCAGCACTCTTGGATGGACGAGCTTCAGAGAGCTTTGTGAGCAACGACATGGTTCTCAAAATGGGTTTGCAAACCAAACGATGGGTGTTTTAAGGAAAAAACATTGACAAGAGACTGTAAATACATAATCTCTGAGAACCACTACGATTGTAAGTGGTAGATGTACGGTATGTAATGGTCTTGAGGTCTTGTCGAATGACCGACCACAGAGTCATCCTTAGACAAGATTTCCTGTACGGGCACAATCTGTAAGTCAACTAGAATAGTAGCAACGTCTATGTGGAGATCGACAATGCCAAACAACAACTTTTTCGTGCAAGATAGAAGGCAACAGTGAAAGCAGCAGAGGTGGAAGTAGTAGAGGAAGCCATGCAAGATGAAAAGCGACAACTTGTCCAGCCGATAGCGCTTGACATGGCCAAGAACTACATACGAGGAGCTTGAGCATGGCTCATACATCTCGAGCCAATGGAAGAAGCGGAAGTGGCAAGAGCTGACTCATCATCGGCCTCATCATCCTCATCCGCATCAATGAAGTTAGCAAGATTTCGAGTTTGCAAACATCTTCCACAAAGAACTCCTGATATCCTGCCCTCCTCAACGTGAAATTGACCATCACATTGAGTTAAAGCTAGGCAACGGACCTACAATTCGAGGGGCCTATTGGATGAGCAATCATGAGCTCACTGAGCTGGAAAAATCGCTCGAGAGGATGCTCAGTCAAGGGTTCATTTGCCCATCCACGTCAATATATGCTACACACCATTATTTGTAAAAGAGAAAAGTGACGAGATACGGATGTGCGTGGATTTTTGGGCATTGAAGGACATTACCATAAAAAACCGCTACCCTCTTCCTTGAGCTAAGAAATGTTTCGACCAAATCCGAGGGGTCCAGTTTTAAAAAAAATTGACTTGCGTAGTGGATACGTGTAGCGGACGTCGACATCAAGAAGATGGTGTTTCAAACTCGCTATGGGAATTTTTTGTTCATGATGATGCTGTTTGGAGTTTCTAATGCCCCAGCGATGATTATGGCGGCAATGAAAAACATTTTCTATGTGTACCTCGATGATTTTATGGTAGTGTACCTTGACGGAATTTTAGTGTATAGTCGTACCTCGGCGGAGCACAATGGACATCATAAAAAAGTCGTCAAATTTCTACAAAGATAAAATGTTTTAAAAACTCTCAAAATGCAACTTCACTCATCATTCGGTCACGTTTTCGGGTCACGTCACCAAGGTTGGTCGGATCACCATGGATCCTACAAAATGTGGTAGGAGTCGCGGATTGGCTGATGCTGACTAACCTTCGAGAAATTTAGGTCTTTTCTTGGGTTCTACAATTACTACCGGTGATTTGTATAGGATAGTGTTAGCGCCTCTTTCTAACCTTACTCGAAAAGGAAATGTATTGCGATGGAGAAATAGGAAACAACAAGCATTCACCGTTTCATGGAACCCTCTGACCTTCACACCAAACCTACAATTAGCCGATCCAACGGTCGAATATGTCATGGCCAATGATGCATTAGACAAAGCCAATGGTGCATTTGTTTTGCATGACCATTACAACGGTGAACAACCGGTCGCTTCATGTCTCGAAAACTTAAAGGACTGAAACTCAGGAGAAGGAGATGCTCGTGGTTGTGCACGAGTTCAAGACGTGGGGATGTTACCTATAGTGCGACAAATTCATTGTGCGTTCTGACCACCATGTGTTAATTTTTTTCAAGAAATAGTTAAACTTCATGCGATGTCAAACTCAATGGATAGAGCTCCTTGAATCCAGGTCCAACTATGATATCAAGTACCGGCCAGGCAAAATCAATCCGACGGACACACTCAACCACCGATACGATTTTCTGGTTGATGTGGCAACGCTACAACAAGAACGAGACCCGTACGTTGTGTGATAATTTGCACGAGGCTACAATCAACACAGGGGATATGACAAAGTGAAATGCTAGTGTGACGCACACTATTGGCGATGACGCTTTACTCGCCAAGTGGGCGTTCCCCACAATGACAAACTTTGTCGTATGCTGCTCAAGGAGTGTCATGACACAAGACCAGGTGGACACATGAGAGAGGACAAGACATTGAAGACGATGGCAAAAGTATATAAGTGGGACACGGTGCAATCCAACATGGCCAAGTTTTGCATAACCTGTTACTCATGTCAGCAACAAAAGTCTCATCACACGAGGCCACACGGACTTCTACAACCGCTCCCTCTTCCGTTGTAACCATGGCAGACATCTCCATGGAATTTGTCACAAGATTACTAATCACACCGGAGAGATATGAAGCAATCCTTGTGGTCGTTGGCAGGTTTTGCAAAATGTCCCACTTCATCTTGACATGGATCATGGTCACTGCTGAGAGAACATCACAACACAATCTAAACAACATAGTGCGGTTACACGCTGTATGGAGAACCATCACAAGCGACAGAGATGGTCTATTCACGAGCTGTTTTTGGCACAAACTGATGACTTGTAACGGCAACAAAAATCAACTTTGAACAACATTTCATCTATAAACTGATCGTCAAACCAAGTAAAAAAACCGGACGCTCGAATAGATTCTTCAAAAATTATGGAAACCTCATGAGACGGATTGGGCAAAAAACTCCCAACTGGTGAAATCTCGTATAATTCGATAATTCCCATCGCAATGAGAAACACTCTCTTTGAAGTGGTGTATGGAAAACTTACCGCCACACCAGCTGGACTACAACGTTGTAGCAACATTCCCGTGATTGAAGTTCAACATCGAGACTTCACCACTGTTTGGGAGAAAATACGACAAAAACTCCCAAAGACACAAGCAACGATGATGCAAGCAGCTGACCGACATTGCATGGACGACATCTTCACTACTGGCG
This sequence comes from Penium margaritaceum, assembly GCA_023375785.1. NCBI lineage: Eukaryota > Viridiplantae > Streptophyta > Zygnematophyceae > Desmidiales > Peniaceae > Penium > Penium margaritaceum. The sequence goes on along the minus strand of SZWC01010475.1, from coordinate 18,734 downwards.
ACAAAGTTCTCCTTAGCTCGGCATCAAATACCATGGTGTTGACAATTTGAAGCTCAAACCCCAATGGTTGAGACCGTTTGACATGGAGCACATGCAAACCCCTGTGGTTGTATGACTGAAAATCTTAGACAATATGCAAGTGAATCAGGTGTTCCATGTCAACATACTCAAGCACTACAGAGATCCTTGAGAGAACTTCCCTAGCAGGGATTTCCGTCCTCCTCTCATTCAAGTAGAAGAAGACACGGAGTACGTCATCAAGGACATCCTTCGCCATTGCCGACGAGTCAAAATGGAGAAATATCTCGTCAACTGGCATAGCTACGATGCCGCACAAAACATGTAGGAACCCTACGACAACCTCTGAGACATCGATCATCTCATCAATGGCTAATACTATAGTCACCTAGTCACATCTACACGCGCGCCGGGACGTCGCGGCTAAAAGGGGGGGGGGATATTGCGTACCAGTTGTACACGAGTCCCTAATTCTTCTGAGTGGGAATTTCTGTCATTATACAAACAACCTATTGCGTCACGGGAACCGCGAAATTCACTCCAACGGTCAAGGGAAAACTAGGCAAATACCCCGTCCTTATTGGATACCTGCAAACCTTCCAACACCTTCTACCACTCTCGTGAACATACGAACAGAAATATCGCGACCTTTTGGTCGACTCTTGACACATAGAGATAAATCTGAACTTATAAAGATGCATCTCGCATCTTCACCGTCGATTCCCGAAGACCCCTGGCTTCTCGGCAGACCTTCTCCAATCCGACCACTTTGACACGACTCCGCGACAATTGACCCAACGACCCTGACTATGCCTCATTCCTAACTCGAAACTTAGATATATATATGTTCGATCATTTTTACACTTTTCATCGAAGTAAACTTACCCCTAATTGAAATTGCTCAATTGTCCCAAATTCTAAATTGTTAATTGCCTCAACTTCTACTTATTAACCACCAAAGTTGTGTTTGGCAGAACACTCTACATCTTTCCAAGTACACTACGTTAGGAGCTTTTGCAAAATGGCTGATATATGCGTGTAAGCATCAACATAAACCTGAGATATCCGTAACTTGAATATTGACAATACTACATTCGTAAAAGTAAAAAACCAACGCCATATCCACATTCATGGCTTTGCTCGATCGACAACTGAAGTCGCCAATCGAGCGAAGTGAGGGGGGTGATGTGTCATCCCCCTCGCTTCACTCCATACCCCGTACTCCCCCCCCCCTCATCGCGAGAATCGCGATTGAGTGAATAGCCCTTTTTTTCTGAATCGCAAACCCCCATTCACGGATTTAGGGTTTTCTATGTTTGCGCGGGCGGAGCCCGTGCAAACATGAAACCCAACATCCACGGATGGGGGTTTGCAAGAAAAGAAAAAAGAGAAATAGGCTAATCGCTCAAGTGTGATCGAGGGAAAATGCCCATTTCAAAAAAAAAATTCCGAAGAAGCATACCCATTTTTTCCCATGCAAACCACTCTCAAACCCTACCCCAAATTACACTATGGGTTTTAGGGTTGTATTTTTGCACGGGCTCCTGTTGGGCATCGTAATAGCGGGGCACAGCAGGTTCCCTTTCAACGCATGTGGTGTTTCGTTCACCCCACTCAAAAGTTTCATAAACGTTTGTGAGCAAAGTCATAAACCCCTCCATAGAGGGGGTTGTGATTTTTCTCTCATATCTGACGACGTCAGCATACTGTCGGTGGATTGCATGCGACGTTGACATAGCGTGTACGTTTGGATATAGCGCAATTTTTTGCATTCTTGCATGTTTTGGTGTTAATAAAGAAGTGAAAAGTTCCAAAAATGGATACGATGTGATAAACGTGGTTATGAATTAGATTTTGAGAATTTTGTGGATAAATATGGTCTCTCCGTCGTTGTTCCTTTGATTCACCTTTAGCTGAAGCCAGCGGATTGTCTTTCCTGACAATGGTGGGGTTAACCTTTTTGGGGTACATAGTAACCCTATTACAATCGCTTCGATGGTCAAATAAATTATTTTTCCGCATTTATCTCTACACAGACAATCACGCAACGCGTTTTTCAATTTTTAATGTTGTTTCTGCTCTCCGCGTCACTCCTCGGACTTCGAGCCTTGCGAGGCATCGGACAGAAAAGGCTACTTGGCCGCGTCCAAACACAAGTTTTTCGCGTACGAAGCAACCGAACTGAACGAAATGGGACAAGCAAAGCGAGTGAGCCAAATAACGGACAGTACGCTCTGTGTAACAAAGTGGACAGGAAACTTGGCCAAGCTTCCCGACCAGTCAAGTCAGTTGTTTGGCTAGATAGCCAAACAACTGATCCAAAAAACAAGACGTCAGGAGAAAAAAACATTTGCGGTAGAGTAATGCAAAATAAATACAAAATCCTTATTAAATAGTAAAAATGTACTCAATTAAGCTTTCATTATATGAAATTTTCATCTAGAAATCCCACATTTTCCTTTTTGCCTAGAAAGGCTTCATCATTACCCAACATTGCACAAAAATATATTAATGAATCCAAATTTTATCCTAGGAAAAAACCCATGTTTTTATATCTCTACTATTGACAAAAAATAACACAAGACATACATAATAAAATTCTTTGAACTACATAGAATATATTTGTATTATTTTTCATTTTACAAGGAATTGATGTGGTTATTGTATATTCTCACCTTTTAAAATTTAGGGCACTTCGACCTCGAAGCCCTGGTTGCTCGCGCGGTTGGATACGTGGACCCGTTTCGATATCTGACCAACCCTTCGGCCCCGCCGGCCAATCTGACCAACTAGAGGGCCCGGTCGCCCAATCTCGAAAAGCAGAGGGCCCGTCGGCTATGTACTGGCAGTCTCAGGCTCGATCGTGCTACATCGGTGGCCAGCGTACGCCGATGACTGTCGGTGGGTAGCGAACAATCTGGCAAACGAAATCGAACTTTTTCTTAATGTAACACAATTGAAAAAACAAAACGTGTCGACAGAACAGGTTCCTATCGAGTTGTCCTTCCATACTGCACGGTTTAGCATCTCACTAAATCGTCAAATGCGTTTGGGGCGCTTTATGTCTGCGATAGCCAGTCCGGTAACACCCTGGCTATCTCGAATCGCGCCGGCAGCTGGCGGGCCCTCTTGTTGACCGCTGCCCGAACACGGGCTCCGGCGCTGATGGATCTGGCTATGCGGGTCCTCGCGTTTAGACGAGGCAAGAAGCCGGGCCCCAAGGTCGATTTATCCTAAAATTTATGATATTTTCTTCTTTAATTCCATTCCGAATGAATGATAATTCTACGCCGTTACTATGTAACCCTGTGCACGCTTTGCGTGCAACACCCGCCTGTTATTTATTTTTCGTCAAAGCTTGGCGGGTTGGTGGCATATCTTCCTACATATTCTTTCTTCGGGGGTGTGACCATATACCCATCGATTTCCTGATACATCCCCCATATCCATGTATCGCTTTTTAACAACCCCATACCCAGTTGATTCGAACTTTAACACTGAAACATCCACAGGTCGAAGAAAAACAACGATGTATCCAAAAAAAGCGCGCGAACACCATGTTGTTGTTGCATGAAATGCAGCTTTGGATTGATGATGTCGTCATCCCCCTTAAACAATCACAAACCCCACGTTTGAGGTGTTAATGATTGTTCGAGGAAGGGGTTTGCGTGGGGATTGCGTGAGGGGTCCGAGACACCCCATGCGTTGAAAGGGAATCTGCTGGGCCCCGCTACTTCGTGGCCCAGCAGATGCCCGCGCAAAAAATAAAACCCTCAACCCCGAATGTAATTTGGGGTTGGGTTTGAAGGTGTTTGTCTCGCAAACCTAAGGTGTTTTGTGTGCCATGAAAAAAACAAAATTTCGAGATTGGCGTTTTCGCTCCATCGCGATCGAGTGATGACCCTTTTTTCCAATTTTCTTTTTCGACACGCAAAACCCCTATTACGATGTAGGGTTTCATGTTTTGCGCGGGCGGAGTCCGCGCAAAACATGAAAAACCCTGCATCATAATAGGGGGTTTGGGCGTCAAAACAGAAAATCAGAAAAAAAGGGTCATCGCTCGATCGCGATCTCATGAGGGAGCGAGGGTCGCGATTGAGCGACGGTCACATGACCCTCCTCGCCATGCTAGATCAGCGACACATGTCGAGCATGGCGAGGAAGCCAGATATGTCGTTCTTATTTTTTAAAGTGCTGGTTATGGGGGATATATATTTCCGTTCGTGGATATGAGAGGGTCCGGCCTTCGGGAATGTGGATATGCGGGCTATTTCTCCTTTCTTTCTTTGTGGTGGTCTTCCCTCGGAATTTGCTGGGTCGTAGTGTTGTCACAGACCATCGCGGATTGGGGACACAGCCTGGTCTGCTCGCGCTGCGTGCGGCTGTTTGCTTGAGCTGTCTGTCCTGCCGTTCCCTCACTCCATTCAAACCTCCGTCTGCTGTTTGCGGTCGCCTGGCCATTCCCCTCTTACGAGCGTTGGCGTGTGTTTGTGAGCCTCCAATGGGCACGCGCGAGCCTTCGGGGCAGGCGGGCGTGGTTAGGGCAATGGCAGCAGGCACGCGCACAGTGGTGGTGGTGCAGCCCCCTGGTAACGCTTCGACTTCTCAGCGTCCCGCCGTTTCAGCGGTGGTGTTTCCCTTGTTGCTGCCGCTGCTGCTGCTGTCAGTGTTACTGTTTCTGTTGCAGTTGCTGGTGCTGCTGCTGGTGCTGCCGCTGCTGCTGCTGCTGGTGGTGATGCTGTTGTCACTCCTGTTGCTTCCACGGCCGCTGCAGCTGCCACCATGAGTGTTGATGCAGGCGCTGTCCTTGCCGCTGTCGCTGCTGTCGTCGTCGATGTCATCCTTATCGTTGTCATCGTCATTGCTGCTGCCGCTTCCGCCGCTGCTGATGCCATTTTCGTCATCGGCGGCAGCGTCGCATCTTTGTAGTTGTCGTCATCGTCGTCGCTGCCGCTGCAGGTGCTGCCTCCGCCACAGCCTCCGCCGCCGCCGCTGCCGCCGCTGCCGCCGCCGCCGCCGCTGCCGCCGCCGCCGCCGTCATCGTCGTCGTCGTCCTCCTCCTCGCAGTCGTCGTCGTCGTCGTCGTCGTCGTCGTGTCGTCATCGTCGTCGTCGTCGCCGCCGTCGTCGTCGTCGTCGTCGTCGTCGTCGTCGTCGTCGTCGTCGTCGTCGTCGTCGTCGTCGTCGTCGTCGTCGTCGTTGTATTCCTCCTCCTCCTCCTAGTCATGGTTGTCATCTCCTTCTTCCACTTCACCATGGATGGATAGACAGAGATAGACGCATGGGCAAATGGATGCAAGGACTGACTGGGGCACAGACAGTCGGATGAACGGAGGCACTGACGGATGATTGGAGGGGACAGACGGACGGGTGGACAGATGGACGGACAGAAGGACAGGCGGGGTGGCCTGCAAGCGGACAGGCAGGTGGGCGGGCGAGCGGGCGGGTGGGCATGTGGACGGACGTGCAGGCGGGAGGGCGGGGGGGG
>SZWC01010474.1:72216-91377 GCA_023375785.1 Penium margaritaceum | reverse complement strand
TCTCTCTCTCTCTCTCTCTCTCTCTCTCTCCCTCTCTCTCTCTCTCTCTCTCTCTCTCTCTTTCTCTCTCTCTCTCTCTCTCTCTCTCTCTCCCTCTCTCTCTCTCTCTCTCTCTCTCTCTCTCTCTCTCTCTCTCTCTCTCTCTCTCTCTTTCTCTCCCCCCCCCACCCTCCCCTTTTTTCTCTCTCTCCTCGGACCTGTTCCTTTACACATGATTGGAGATCAATAACTTTCACACCAAATACATGAGTGTACGTGAGATTTTTTGGTTTTCACAAGAGAAAATGTTTTTTTTCATTTCAACGACAATATTTTAATGTAAATCATTTTCATCTCCAAAAATGGAATGATATTTTTTTGAGTTAACCATAATGGATTAAATTAATGTTCTTTCTAGTTACTTGACAACACCACGCAACATGCATGATGCTTTGTAGTGTCCAAAGAATAGAATTTCCATGATGCATATTTTCTTCATCGTATCGTTGCTCATGGCATTCAATGGAAAACCAGTTCATTCATTCGGTTTCAAAATTATCTTTGTCCTTTATTCCAAGAACTTTATAATTCTTTGACATAAAATTTGAGATACATTTTCTCGTATGGATGACTAGATGAGGTACACACCATTTCTAGTTTTCAAGTTGGCTTACCCAAACCTATTCATTTACGAAGAGTGTACTCAAATATCTTTATCATTACCATACAATTTCTCGCATCCGACAAAAAGAATGATGGCATACTCGAATTTTCTTTTTAAGGAGTGGTTTACCACAAGGTGAAAATTGTATAACATTGTAGACATATAAAAACTGGGGTATGTCTTGTATTGGGTGAAAGACAACTGTATGACATGACATAGAAAACAAGTATGCATCATTGCATTATTACATAATAGAAACACAATTTGTATGTTTAATATTATGGTTGAATTATATGAAAAATGTATTTCAATGAAGTTAATTCATGTTTAAGTGTGTTTGATATCAATTAAACTTGTCTCAAGACCCCAACCTATGCATTTTTTCACGGATATGGCGTTTGGATTCCTTAATGATCTTTACATCGCTTAAAGCATGTAAATCAGTAATGAAATCTATGCATGGTACACCCTTTTATAAGGAGCAGCATGGTCCTATGTTTTTGTGACTTTCGACGGTTTGGGCACTTCGTGAGCAGACCTATTGCTAATGGGTATCGGAATCGTTTTTTTAAGTAAGCTAAGTATGGTGTGTCCAAAATTCCATATGCGGGTATGCTCCTATAGTGTGCATTGTGTGGGTATCCAAGCAATAAATGCCTTCATGTATTAATCTATATTGTCTTCACGTGGACATTATTTTGATGAATCTATATTCTAGATTCTAGGCATCAAGGATCATACACTGAAATCAATTACATCCTTTTCCTTTAGTAGTTGAGATATCAATTCACTTTTTTTAATTTTTATTCAAGGGTTATGTTCATGACACATGTGGTGTGTTTTAAGACATGCACCAAAAAAACATTTCTTATCTTTGAGGTATTCGTTTTTTATTTAATGGTTCTTCACTGATCATGAAAATGTTTCCTGAGAAAAATATTTACTTCCTGCATATGTCTACCTATTTCAATTTTTGAATTTGTTATTATTTCATTCATGAGATATGTTATTCTTCCTTTTGGTGCATTATTGGGTGTGGTATAGTGCAAACGTTTGTATCTTCATGAGAGTTAATTTGGCTTATATTATGAAGTTTTGGGGTTGCTTCTTTTGAACGATCTTTTGATGGAACTATTTTCACCCCATTTAATTGAGGACTCCCGTAAGTGGTGAAGATACCTTCTGTCAACTGATTTAAGGGAATTGACAAAAATCGAGTGGTAGATTGCATCCGGCAAGGTACTGGGGAGCGCTAGTTCTACGTCAAGTCTAAGGGAAGTCATTTGCATCAAACTTTGTTTGTTGGAAGATCCTGCACCTGTCGTATTGGTTCCGTAAGCTCATTCTTGACCTTCTTGGTGGTAAATGGAGAACGGACGATGATTCGACGAGATGTTCGCATGACCCTGACAGATTCATCGTTCAGGATGGAACGTATGTGTGGCCGTTTCTCGCATGAGGACCGAGTTTCGGGCTCACAAGAAGGCCAATAAAATTTAAACAAGGCAAACCATCTCAGCTCCAAGCTTTCCAAACTGAGTTGGTCAAACGAATGAGGATGATTACGCGTGGCAAACAGCAGCAGTCAACATTTTGTGAACTCTGTAATGAAATGAAGTACCTCAGACCACAAAAGACACGTGTAACACAGGAGGTCGAGCGTCAGCTGATTCGTAGTGATGCGCGCTCGATGACGAAATTGCCAAGTGACGTGCTCCTCAAGCGACAGATCCTAGGGCAAAACACAAACTGTACTCCTTCAGAATCCTCATTCCTCAAACTGCCTTTGAGAAGGGCGATTCACTTTGTTTGCGGAACACAATGATACACAGAGCAAAACGTGGAAGGCTCACAGGCATAAGGTTTTGCGTAATGCGGATGCTGAAACTTAGTTTCGAGAGGCTTCGGCGAGCTCGGGAAATTTTGCGTTATAAAACTGAATGACCGTCCTCCTCGTCCGTGTGGTCCTTTCCTTGCCGAGTCGTCATGGGTCCCCACACCTTTCGAAGCTACGCTGATGTTTCTTTGTGAATACATGACTTTTATTGTTTTTTTTTTTTATGCATTTTGATAGAGATAACGCTGGAAACTTTGTGACCATGTTTGTCGTCCGGATGGTCGTTTGCATTTGATTTCCACTATTTGCTTCACGTGTTTGCGTCAAGCTTGAGGCAACCTCATGGTGTCATTCGCAGAACATTGTCCATGGACTGCTGCAATCATGTAATGATTGCAACAGTCCTTTTTGACAATAAAGCTTTAGGTTTTGTTCTAAAAGTTCGTTGTGTTACATTCCTCCCCCTTCTAACTACGAACCTGTTGTGCTTTGTGCCGTTCCTGTACAGTTTACTGTGACTACTCGGCCGTGTCCATACTCGTGCAGATCCCTGAGGCAGACGGCCCAAGTGACACCGGCGCGACGATAAGCGGCGGACTACCCGCTTGGAGCTGACCGACCACTGTTCCAGAGCCCCAGATGCCACCGGGACTCTTTGCTGTGTCTTCTACGTCTTGCAGGGGTCTTTCGGCGGACTGGCCATGAGGCCCATTTGTATGTTTTTGCATTGTATACTCACTGTCAGTCGATGGATGCATGCATGTGACCAGTCGTAGCGTTCGTCTTTTGATTCTGCACGTCTAGGTTCATACGACGTAGGATTCTGACATGTGTGCGCAAAGCTACGGCCAAAACATTGGTTTTGGGCCGGTTTTAGGACAGCTCTTGGACTGCCGCGTGCGACACCCGCCGTGCGCCGCGGCAAGTATTTATGCCTTGGACCTGTCATTCGTCATTTCTCTCTGCATATGCTAAATTGAAGCATTCTGACAGTGTGTCTTGTGTCTCCTAGCCAAACCCTTGCCGTTGTGTGTACGACCTGTGACTGTCGTCACCGTCTGACCAGGTACTGACGCCCAGTCAGCGGCTGTGTTGCTAGGAAGCTTCTACGCACTTTCTCATGGTATCAGGGCAGTGAGACAGTTCTCACTGAGCTGCGCAGCAGAGACACAGCAGAGCAGCAGCAGTGAGAGTCACCGCTGCAGCATAGTTTTCTGGGATATGTTGGAGACGGCCAGTCGCAGTCAACGTACTCCACCCACCACGTGAGATCGCGGCTGCAGAGGCAGCAGCAGCGGCATGTACCGCCACCCAGAGGTGTGTGGCGGCTGCGGTGCGTGCAGCCGCCCTCCCACAGCCGCAGCAGCATAGCAGCAGCAGCAGAGGCGGCGGCAGCAGCAGCGGAAGCAGCAGCGACCGCAGCAGCGTAGCAGCAGCGGCTGCAGTAGCGCAACAGCAGCGGCCGCATGAGCAGTGTGGCAGCAGCGGCGGCAGCAGCAGCGCAGCAGCAGCGTCGGCAGCAGCAGCGCAGCAGCGGCAGCGACGGCAGCGGCACAGCAGCAGCAGCGGCAGTCGCGGCGGCAGCAGCTGCGCAGCAGTGGCGGCAGCAGCTGCGCAGCAGTGGCAGCAGCAGCAGCGCGCGGCGGCGGCAGCCAGCAGCAGCTGCAGCGCGCAGCAGCAACAGCAGCGGCGCAGCCGCTGCTGCCACCACTGCACACGAAGGTACGCAGCTGCTGTTGCAGCTGACAGCACAGCTGCAGCAGCAGCTGGGCGGAAGCTGTTGCGCAGCTTCCGCGGAACTGCCGCGCGCCACCGCGAAGCGACCCCACACGCGCGCAGAACAAACAAGAAAAAAAAAAAGAAAGGCAGGGGACGAGCTTACGTCAGCATTGTTGATTGCTGACGTCATCAGGTCGTGCTGACGTCATTAACCACTTGCTGACGTCAGCATTACACTTGGCCAAATTTTCACCCAGAAAGTCAAACGTTCCCAGCATTGTAACTCCTCGAGAAACGCAGACGGTTTTGAAATCCGGCAAACTTGACCTGTCGCCCCATAGTGAGCGGCGACATGAGTTCTCCCGAGGACAAGGACAAGGGACCAGGTGATCCATCCTCCTCTTCTTCAGGAGTATTGAGCCCTCGTTCGCAGGCCATTGCGGACCTGCGCAGCCAGCAGGAGGAGATGCGTCGTCTACAGCGAGAGCAGACTGACGCGATCCACACGCTGACTGAGCTTCTACGTTTTCAGTCCACGGCTCCTTCGCGGATTCCTGAGGGAGCTGCCGGCGTTGCGGCCTCCACCCAGCACTCGGCCCAGGTGCCCGTGACAGGTGCTCCGCCTGCTTCACCTCCTGGTGTGGTTTCTCCACTACCTGCGGACCTCCTTGATGACGAGCCATTCATGCAAGGCTTCGAGGATGACTCCCTGGAGCGGGAGATTCGTCTTCTACAGGAGCGCCTCCGTCAGCTGCAGACGGGTATCCGACCTCCACCCGTGTGCCCGATACGATCGTCACCTGACTTGCCCGGTGATCACCCCCTTCCAGGAGTTTTCCCCGTCTCTCGCCCTCCTCAGCCTGCGGTTGCTCTTCCTACGGAGCGGCAGCCAAAGGACTTTGAGGCACCACCTCCACGGTACATCAGCGAGGATGGATTTGACTGCTGGGAGATCCTGTTTCAGGTGTGGGCCACTTCCGAGGGAGTGTGGCCTTACTACCACAGCCCATACCAGTCTACAAATCCAGCACAGGTACTGACAGCAGCCCGGGCCATGCGAGGACTTCTCTACGCCATGCCACGCGAGACTGTCGTNCCCGATACGACCGTCACCTGACTTCCCAGGTAATCACCCCCTTCCAGGAGTTTTCCCCGTCTCTCGCCCTCCTCAGCCTGCGGTTGCTCTTCCTACGGAGCGGCAGCCAAAGGACTTTGAGGCACCACCTCCACGGTACATCAGCGAGGATGGATTTGACTGCTGGGAGATCCTGTTTCAGGTGTGGGCCACTTCCGAGGGAGTGTGGCCTTACTACCACAGCCCATACCAGTCTACAAATCCAGCACAGGTACTGACAGCAGCCCGGGCCATGCGAGGACTTCTCTATGCCATGCCACCCGAGACTGTCGTCGACTTCCGCCCCTTCCTTGGCGAGGCTGGCAACAGGCACCGGAGCTGATCCTCGTGGAGGCTGGGATCTCGCGTTGTCCCTACTGGCCGCAGAGACGCACGCCACGCGTGCGACACACATTCGTGCTTTCCACTCGCTCCGTCAGGGACCAGCGGAGCCTACGGCGGATTACTGGCGACGCGCCATGCGTGTTTACACGCGTCTGGGGACCTCAGGGGGCACACAGCTGTGGGCACTTCGGACGATCATGCTCGGAGTTCACCTAGAGTACACCGACATCTTCACACGGTACAGCGACGCTGCCCTCGAGCCTTTCTCAGCCACCCTGCAGCTGCTCCCTTGGGCGCATCAGCTTTTCCTCCAGGTGACATCGGCCTGAGAGGCAGTAGTAGCACATCAGGAGACTTCCCTCGCTACAACAGTCCTCTCCTCACCACCATCTTCCCTCCTGCAGTCACCCTCATCCACCTCCATCACGACCTCATCTTCCTCCTCCTCTTCCACCCCGTCTACACCCACGCAGACGCAGGTCGTTACAACAGCTATCCAGGGGAGGAAGAAGAATAGGAAGCGCGGATCGGGTCAGCAGCAGCCGTCATCCAGTGGTAGCAGAGGCCGTTCCGTGCACTGCTACAACTGTGGAGGTGCCCATCGCTACACCCAGTGCCAGCAACCGCTTGACTGGGAGCGCATCACTCGTGGACTTCAGGCTGCCCATGCTGCTCGCATCGCGGCCGGCACGTCGCCCGCACACTCCTCTGGACACGCGGCGACCACGACTGCAGCCGTTCCTGTGTCCTCACCAGCGAGCAACAGTGATCCAGACCCACGTGACTGCACCATTGCCGAGCTTCGTCATCTTCTGGCGCTTCGCTTTCAGGGTGGTACAAGTGTGTTGTCATCGTCGAGTGGGTCACAGACTGCTTGTTCGTCCGTCCTCGTGACTTGTGATGACATGTGTGGGGGAGCACAGTCCGCATGTGATGATGTTGGGCCTGACTGCACTGACTGGATTCATGAGTCTCACCTTAGTGATGTACGTCGTTCCTTCCCATTGAAGGCTCAGCGTCCCTCTGATGCCGAGTGTTCCATTGTTCGTTGTACAGTGACGTCCATAGTCATGACTCCGGTGGCACTTGGATCATCGATTCCGGTGCCATCCACCACATGACGTGTCGTCGTAGTGACTTTGTGGTACTTGGTCCTATCACGACTGTCCATTCTCTTTGTACAGGCTCTGGTCAGTCCTTACCGGTCCACGATGTTGGGGTTGTATGCTTTGATGGTCCGTCTGGCCCCCTGTATCTCTCTGACGTGGTGTTCGTGCCTGATCTTGAGCTCAGTCTGCTGTCTGTGCGTGCCTGCACTCTGATGGGTCTCTCCGTTGAGCATACCGCTGATTCAGCGACTGTGACTGCTCTTGACACCCGTAGCATTGTCCTACGTGCTTCAGTCGTAGATGATTTGTACCGCATTGCTCGGCCATCCTCCCCTTGCTCTCCCCCCTCCTTTGGTCGCGTTTTTTTCACTGGTGTTCTATCCCCAGAACACCAGAGGTTGCTTCACCGACATCTGTGTCACGTGGGCTCCGACACTGTGTCGAAGCTCATACGGACACAGCCCGCTCTTGGCCTTGACGTGGCTTCTTTCGAGAAGCCACTCAAGACCGACTTTCTTTTTTGCGCTCAGGGAAAGATGCACCGGTGCACTTATCCTGATTCGCGTTCCCGAGCACTGAGGCCCCTCGAGTTGGTCCACTCGGACCTGCTTGGTCCTCTCCCGGTCGAGTCCGTGTCCGAGAGGGGCCGGTATGGTCTGACGCTGACTGATGACTTCACCCGGATGCGGTGGGTCTACAGTGTACGTCAAAAGAGCGATGCCCTCCTTGCGGTTCGGCTCTGGCTCGTGATGGCTGAGCGTCAGTCTCGCCACACGCTACATACCTTTCGCTCGGATCGCGGCGGCGAGTTCCTCGGTGAGATGGACTCCTTTGCTGAGCACGGCATTTTTTGTCAGGTCTCCGCTCCTGCTACCCCACATCAGAACAGTGTATCTGAGCGCTGGAACCGCACCATGGAGGATGCGGTCCGCGCCATGCGGTCTGAGTGCGGTCTCCCGGAGTCCTTCGCCTTCGAGGGCTTCGCCTACATGACTTGGGTCTGGAACCGCCTCCTGCATGGTCCACTTCCGGACCATGTTACACCGAACGAGCTCTGGTTTGGCCACCGTGCTGATCTTCATCTCGCTCGCGTCTGGGGTTCCCTGGCCTCCGTGTGGTACATCGAGGACCAGCAGGGGTCCAAGGTCTCCCCTCGGGGTCGCTTGTGTGCCTTCATCGGCATCTCCCCACGGTCGAAGGCCTGACGCTTTTGGGACCCCACTCGCCGTCGTGTCATTGAGTCCCGTGACGCACTATTTTTTTAGTCACTCACATACCGTGATGTGACTTTGATCACAGCCATCTCTTCAGCTCATGTCCCTTCCTGTGAGGGTCCTCGGCGGATGGGGGAGACTTCTCTGCCAGCGACCATTCCTTGTCAGGCTGATGTGTCCGCTCGAGTCCCCACTCGGTCTCCAGCACTTGATGATCCGGCTATCATTGCTGTTGGTCCAGAGATCCCGCCTGTTCAGCCTGTTTCACACCCCACAGGTACCACTGCTCTCACGCCTCCTCCTGCTTCACCACCTGTGTCTACTGGCACCCCTGTGTTTGACCCAGTCCAGCCCACTCCTCTCCCTACGTCGGCTGACACTCCTGTCCAAGTGTCCGGGCCAGCCTTGCACGCTGTCATCCCCAGCTCTGTGTCCCCCACACACGCATCTCCTCGCACGGCATCTCCGGCTGCCTCGTCTCAGCCCTCACCAGCTGTGGTCGTACCTGTCCCTGTGGTCGTACCTGTTCCTGAGCCTGAGGTGCGCCCCTCGACCTCCGGTTACTCTCGTGAGCCCAGTGGTCGCCTTCGACCACTGGATTCCGGAGCTCAACAAGCGTCGGGTCTCGGACCCAGGCGTTCCTCTCGCAGCATCGCGAGCGGCGATCCAGGCACAAAGGCCTTAGGCCTGAGTGTCCGCACTGAGCTTTCAGAGGTACACCCAGCATGCCCCATAGGGCACGACCTGGTCACTCGCGAGTTCCATATCGCGTGTGACGCAGCACCTGATCTCGTGGCCGTCAGGCCTGAAAGTGAGGCGTGTGCACTTGCCACGCAGAGTTCCCCCTCTATGGCGCCTGACCGGGGCACATTGAGGGAGGCTTTCTTATCGCAGGATGCTGATGCCTGTCCAGCTGCTTGCAAGGATGAGCTTCACGCTATCCGAGAGCACAGAGTCTACGAGCTGGTCGATCTTCCCCCTGGGAAGAAGGCGATTCAGGTCAAGTGGGTCTTTCGCAAGAAGGTGAAGCCGGATGGCTCACTGGAACGCTACAAGGCCCGCTTGGTCGTCAAGGAGTTCTCTCAGATTGAGGGAGTTGACTACACCAACACCTTTGCCCCTGTCGGCCGCATGACCTCAGCTCGAGCTCTGTTCAGTGTAGTGGCTCAGCATGACTGGGAACTACACCAGATGGATGTGAATAACGCGTTCCTCCATGGCTCTCTGGATGAGGAGATCTACGTGGCCCAGCCACCAGGCTTTGAGGATGCTGACAAGGTCTGGCGCTTGCACAAGTCCTTGTACGGCCTCAAGCAGTCTCCACGGTGTTGGAACCGGGAGATCACTGGCACCTTGACTCGCGCAGGATACGCACAGAGCGAGGCAGACCCCTCGCTCTTCATCCTACCGACACCCGAGCGGTTCACCGCCATCCTGGTCTGTGTTGATGACCTTCTGATTGCGTCTCCGTCCTTGGAGGCCGTGAAGGAGGCCAAGGCTGTCCTGCAGACCGCCTACAGGATGAAGGACCTCGGTCCTGCATCTGTGTTTCTCGGTATGGAGATCGTGCGAGATCGCAGACATCGAACGCTGTTGTTGCATCAAGCCCGATGCGCACGAGTCATGGGGGAGCGCTTTAGCGATCTCCTTGGTGTAGTGCCCACTGCTTCCACACCTCTCACACCTGATGGGCAGGATGCCCTGAAAGTGGATGACCCCACATAGCTGGGGGAGACAGTGGATGTGACCTTGTACCTCCGTCTTATTGGATCTCTGATGTACCTGGCCACTACCACGCGTCCCGACATCGCGTTCGCCGTCAACCTCCTCGCTGAGTTCTCGCAGGCTCCACGTGCGAGAGCTCTTCACGCGGCTGTGCAAGTGGTACGGTACGTGGTCTCCACGCCGTATCTCGGACTCTGCTTTCGTCGGCAGTGTTCGGTGGTCCTTGACGGCTATACTGACAGTGACTGGGCTTGGAGCCCTGACGGGCGCAGTCGCACCGGCTACGCGTTTCTGCTCGGTGGTACCGCTTTGTCCTGGCAAAGCGAGAAGCAGGGCTGCATCGCACGTAGCTCGTTGGAGGCAGAGTATGTGGCTTTTGGCGCAGGGGCTGCTGAGGCAGTTTGGCTGCAACGCTTGTTTCTTGAGCTTGGGCAGTCAGTACCCGCCATTGTGCTGCGTTGCGACAACCAGAGTGCTCTCGCCATTGCGGAGAACTCTGGTGTCTTTCATGCTCGCACAAAGCACATTGCGGTTGAGCATCACTTCGTTCGTGATCTGATAGAGCGACGCGTGATCTCCATCATGTGGGTTGGCACTGACTTGCAGCGTGCTGATTTCTTGACGAAGGCACTTGCCCGCGGAAAGTTCCTGGTGGCCATTCGTTCTGTTGGGCTTCACCCCGTGCGTGACAGTGGTTGAGTGTGGGATGTACGTTTGCGTCTCATCTGTCTGTGTCACCCACTATGTGGTTGTACCAGTGCTGCACGCGTATGGACATACGTACCATCAGGTCATGGGGGAGTGTTGTGCTTTGTGCCATTCCTGTACAGTTTACTGTGACCACTCGGCCGTGTCCATACTCGTGCAGATCCCTGAGGCAGGCGGCCTTGGTGACACCGGCGCGACGACAGGCGGCGGACTACCCGCTTGGAGCTGACCGATCACTGTTCCAAGGCCCCAGATGCCACCGGGACTCTTTGCTCTGTCTTCTACGTCTTGCAGGCGTCTTTCGGCGGACTGGCCATGAGGCCCATATGCATGTTTTTGCATTGTATGCTCACTGTCAGTCGATGGATGCATGCATGTGACCAGTCGTAGCGTTAGTCTTTTGATTCTGCACGTCTAGGTTCAGACGGCGTAGGATTCTGACATGTGTGCGCAGAGTTACGGCCGAAACAGTGGTTTTGGGCCAGTTTTAGGACAGCTCTTGGACTGCCGCGTGCGACACCCGCCATGCGCCGCGGCAGGTATCTATGCCTTGGACCTGTCATTTGTCATCTCTCTCTGCATATGCTATATTGAAGCATTCTGACACTGTGTCTTGTATCTCCTAGCCAAACCCTTGCCGTTGTGTGTACGACATGTGACTGTCGTCACCGTCTGACCAGGCACTGACGCCCGGTCAGCGGCTGTGTTGCTAGGAAGCTTTTACGCACTTACTCTCCGTCCTCGATTACTTACCGTCCTCGATTCGATTCTATTTTGTGAAAAGGTAGTGAAAAGGTACACGCTCATCTATCATTGATGATAAAAGCGTTAGACCGTGGAGAGGATAACATCATGATTCAACACATTTCATAATTCAAAATTTGTTCAGCTTTCAAAGAAGAAACAATGGCCACGCTTCCTCCCCCTTTACATGAAGCGACCTCGCAACAGGTGCTCAGGCGTCCTCGTAGGAAGAAAACCTAGTCAGCAGGTTGGGGCAGCAGCGTTGTTGATGCAGCATGCAGGCTTCCACGCTTGTTGCTTTAGTCTCCTGCCCCCTCAGTCTGCTGCTCTAGAGTCTAAGTCTGGAAGCTCTGGGTTTGTTACTCAGAAATGCGTGCGCCAGTGATTGTGCCAGAAAGCAGCTGAAAACTGAAAGTGACTGATTAGGAATGAAGAATGAGCAACAATGGGAGACCACTCCAAGTTCTAGCTCCTCCCCCCCATTAGTGTAGAACTTATTACTTAGCTAACCAGCCAATCAGAAAATAGTCCTAGACCTATTTTCTGGCAGGCAGGGTTTTCTCGGTGAGCCCTGCCAGACGCCCGACAGCCCAAAACCCGGGCGTTGTCCGTTTTGCCTGAAACGGGACCATACCATAACATCGATGCATCGAATGCAGTCGTGCAGTCAGAATCAGTTAGAAAAACAGCAGCAATGAGTTATGGCTGCCCGAACCCATGTAGTGCCTACAACAGTCAACGATGCCAAACAAGGCCATACAGCAAGAGACCTGGACCCTAGGCATCGCATGATGCTGCAGATGCAATAGCACAACCACACACAGTGCTAGATGCATGCAAACAACATCTGCAGTAGCAGTGACCGCTGGCGGCCCGGTCGCCGAGGAGGCCTGCTGATGGAGCTGAGCGCATCGCCAGAGGGAGGAGGCTTGAGAGAAAGATGAGTGGGCCTCAACGTGCCTCGGCTCCACCGAGCGACACTCCAACGGCGTCAAGTCTTGCCGTCAGTGATCTCCACGCCGATGTACACAAGCCGGGAGGACACAACAGAGTACAATGAGAGATGGACGAAAACCAACACTCCCCCATGACTCACAGGCGTAGTGCACATGTACGGACAGAGACACAGTCAACGGCAAAACTCCCCTAGGCCAAGAAGAAACGCAAGAAGGGACAGAGAGAGTCACTCACGGACGCGTGCCGATTGAACTCACAGCCTTCTTAAACGGGTCGCGCTTCAGTGCATTCGCCAACAAGTCAGTCAACTGCCGTGCTGTCTCAACCCACACGATGATAATGATGCCGTCATGCAACAACGAACGCACATAGTGATACTCAACGTTGATGTACTTTGTGCGTGTGTCATGCACGCCGTCATTGTCAGCGATGGCCATCGCACTCTCATTGTCACAATGTAACATGATGGATGCCACAGACTGACGCAACTCGGACAACAGACGACGCAACCACACACTCTCACATGCACCTGAGCCAAGAGTACTTAGCCTCACCAGTGCTGCGTGCAATGCACCCCTGCTTGCCACTTCCCCAAGACATAGCTGTGTTGTGCTTTGTGCCGTTCCCGTACAGTTTACTGTGACCACTCGGCCGTGTCCATACTCGTGCAGATCCCTGAGGCAGGTGGCCCTGGTGACACCGGCGCGACGACAGGTGGCGGAATACCAGCTTGGAGCTAGCTGACCACTGCACCAGAGCCCCAGATGCCACCGGGACTCTCTGTTGTGTCTTCTACATCTAGGAGGCGTCTTTCGGCAGACTGGCCATGAGGCCTATTTGCATGTTTTTGCATTGTATGCTCACTGTCTGTCGATGGATGCATGCATGTGACCAGTTGTATTGTCCGTCTTTTGATTCTGCACATCTAGGTTTAGACGGCGTAGCATTCTGACATGTGTGCGCAGAGTTACGGCCAAAACAGTAGTTTTGGGCCAGTTTTTAGGACAGCTCTTGGACTGCCGCGTGCGACACCCGCCGTGCGCCGCGGCAGGTATTTATGCCTTGGACCTGTCATTTGTCATTACTCTCTGCATATGCTATATTGAAGAATTCTGACACTTTGCCTTGTGTCTCCTAGCCAAACCCTTGCCGTTGTGTGTACGACCTGTGACTGTCGTCACCGCCTGATCAGGCACTGACGCCCGGTCAGCGGCTGTGTTGCTAGGAAGCTTCTACGCACTTTCTCATGGTATCAGAGCAGTGAGACAGTTCTCATTGAGCTGCGCAGCAGAGACGTAGCAGAGCAGCAACAGTGAGAGTCACCGCTGCAGCAGAGCTCCTGGGGTCTGTTGGAGACGGCCGGTCGCCGTCAACGCACTCCACCCACCACGTGAGATCGCAGCTGCAGAGGCAGGAGCAGCGGCGTGTATCGACATGCAGAGGAGTGTGGCGGCTGCAGTGCATGCAGCCGCCCTCCCACAGCCACAACGGCGGAGCAGTAGCAGCAGAGGCGGCGGCAGGAGCAGCGCAGCCGTAGCGGCCGCAGCAGCAGCGTGGCAGCAGCGGCGATAGCAGCAGCGCAGCAGCAGCTTCGGCAGCAGCAGTGCGGCAGCGGCAGTGGCGGCAGCAGCACAGCAGCAGCAGCGGCAGTCGCGGCGGCCACAGCAGAGCAGCAGCGGTAGTAGCAGCAGCAGCAACGCAGCAGTGGCAGCAGCAGCAGCGCGCGGCGGCGGCAGCCAGCAGCAGCTGCAGCGTGCAACAGCAGCCGCAGCGCACAGCAGCAGCAGCAGCAGCGCAGCGGCTGCTGCCACCGCTGCACACGCAGCTACGCAGCTGCTGCTGCAGCTGACAACACAACTACAGCAGCAGCTGGGCGGAAGCTGCTGTGCAGCTTCCGCGGAGCTGCCACGCGCCACCGCGAAGCGGCTCCACTCACGCGCTGAACCGTAACAAAAACAGAGGGGGGGGGGACGAGCTGACGTCAGCATTGTTGATTGCTGACGTCATCAGGTCGTGCTGACGTCAGCAACCACTTGCTGACGTCAGCAACCACTTGCTGACGTCAGCCAAGTTTTCACCTGGAAAGTCAAAAGTTGCCAGCGTTTCATCTCCTCGAAAAACGCAGACGGTTTTGAAATCCGACAAACTTGAACTGTCGTCCCATAGTGAGCGGCGACATGAGTTCGCCCGATGACAAGGACAAGGGGCCAGGTGATCCCTCCTCCTCTTCTTCAGGGGTATTGAGCCCTCGCTCGCAGGCCATTGCGGACCTGCGTAGCCAACAGGATGAGCTGCGTCGTCTGCAGCGAGAGCAGACTGACGCGATCCGCACGCTGACTGAGCTTCTGGGTGCTCAGTCCACGGCTCCTTCGCGGATTTTTGAGGGAGCTGCCGGTGTTGCGGCCTCTACCCAGCACTCGGCCCAGGTGCCCGTGACAGGTGCTCCGCCTGCTTCACCTATTGGTGTGGTTTCTCCACTACCTGCTGACCTTCTTGATGACGAGCCATTCATGCCAGGCTTCGTGCCAGGGTCACTCCCAAGAGCAGGAGATTCGTCTTTTACAGGAGCGCCTCCGTCAGCTGCAGACGGGTATCCGACCTCAACCCGTGTCCCCGATACGATCGTCACCTGACTTCCCCAGTGATCACCCTCTCCCAGGAGTTTCTCCCGTCTCTCGCCCTCCTCAGCCTGCGGTTGCTCTCCCCACGGAGTGGCAGCCAAAGGACTTTGAGGCACCACCTCCACGGTACATCAGCGAGGATGGATTCGATTGCTGTGAGATCTTGTTTCAGGTGTGGGCCACTTCCGAGGGAGTGTGGCCTTACTACCACAGCCCATACCAGTCTACAGATCCAGCACAGGCGCTGACAGCAGCCCAGGCCATGCGCGGACTTCTCTATGCCATGCCACGCGAGACTGTCGTCGACTTCCGCCCCTTCCTTGGCGAGGCTGGCACAGGCACCGGAGCTGATCCTCGTGGAGGCTGGGATCTCGCGTTGTCCCTACTGGCCGCAGAGACGCACGCCACATGTGCGTCACACATTCGTGCTTTCCACTCGCTCCGTCAGGAACCAGCGGAGCCTACGGCGGATTACTGGCAACGCGCCATGCGTATTCACACGCGTCTGGGCACCTCATGGGGTACACAGCTATGGGCGCTTCGGACGATCATGCTCGGAGTTCGCCTGGAGTACACCGACATCTTCACACGGTACAGCGACGCTGTCCTCGAGCCTTTCTCTGCCACTCTGTAGTTGCTCCCTTGGGCGCATCAGCTTTTCCTCCAGGTGACATCGGCCAGCGAGGCAGCAGTAGCGCATCAGGAGACCTCCCTCGCTGCAGGAGTCCTCGCATCACCACCATCTTCCCTCCTGCAGTCACCCTCATCCACCTCCATCACTACCTCATCTTCCTCCTCCTCTTCGACCCTGTCTACACCCACGCAGACGCAGGGCATTGCAGCAGCTGCCCAGGGGAAGAAGAAGAATAGGAAGCACGGATCGGGTCAGTAGCAGCCATCATCCAGTGGTAGTAGTAGTCGTTCCGTGCACTGCTATAACTGTGGAGGCGCCCATCGCTACACCGAGTGCCAGCAGCCGCTTGACTGGGCGCGCATCACTCGTGGGCTTCATGCTGCCCATGCTTCTCGCACCGCGTCCGGCACGTCGCCCACACATTCCTCTGGACGCGCGGCAACCACGACTGTAGCCGTTCCTGCGTCCTCATTAGCGAGCAGTAGTGATCCCGACCCACGTGACCGCACCATCGCCGAGCTTTGTCATCTTTTGGCGTTTCGCTTTTAGGGAGGTGCGAGTGTGTTGTCATCGTCGAGTGGGTCACAGACTGCTTGTTCGTCCGTCCTCGTGACTCGTGATGACATGTGTGGAGGAGCACAGTTCGCATGTGATGATGAGGAGCCTGACTGCACTGACTGGATTCATGAGTCTCACCTTCGTGATGTACGTTGTTCCTTCCCATTGACGGCTCAGCGTCCCTCTGATGCCGAGTGTTCAATTGCTCGTTGTACAGTGACGTCCACCAGTCGTGACTCCGGTGGCACTTGGATCATCGATTCCGGTGCCACCCATCACATGACGTTTCGTCGTAGTGACTTTGTGGTACTTGGTCCTGTCACGACTGCCCGTTCTGTTTGTACAGGCTCTGGTCAGTCCTTGCCTGTCCACGGTGTTGGGGTTGTATGCTTTGATGGTCCGTCTGGCCCCCCGTATCTGTCCGACGTGCTGTTTGTGCCTGATCTTGAGCTTCGTCTGCTATCTGTGCGTGCCTGCACTCTGATGGGTCTCTCCGTTGAGCATACCGCTGATTCAGCGACTGTGACTGCTCTTGACACCCGTAGCATTGTCCTGCGTGCCTCAGTTATAGATGATTTGTATCACATTGCTCGGCCCTCCTCCCCTTGCTCTCCCCCCTCCTCTGGTCGCGTTTTTGTCATTGGTGTTCTATCCCCGGAACACCAGTGGTTGCTTCACCGTCGTCTGTGTCACGTGGGCTCCAACACTATGTCGAAGCTCATTCAGACACAGCCTGCTCTCGGTATTGACGTGGCTTCTTTCGAGAAGCCACCCAAGACCGACTGTCTTTTTTCCGCTCAGGGGAAGATGCACCGGTGCACTTACCCTGATTCGCGTTCCCGAGCACTGAGGCCTCTCGAGTTGGTCCACTCAGACCTGCTCGGTCCTCTCCCGGTCGAGTCCGTGTCCGAGAGGGGCCGGTATATTCTGACGCTGACTGATGACTTCACCCGGATGCGGTGGGTCTACAGTTTGCGTCAGAAGAGCGACGCCGCCCTTGCGGTTCGGCTCTGGCTCGTGATGGGTGAGTGTCAGTCTTGCCACACGCTACATACTTTTCGCTCGGATTGCGGCGGCGAGTTCCTCGGTGAGATGGACTCCTTCTTTGCTGAGCACGGCATTTTTCACCAGGTCTCCTCTCCTGCTACCCCACAGCAGAACGGTGTATCTGAGCGCTCGAACCGCACCATGGAGGATGCGGTCCGCGCCATGCGGTCTGAGTGCGGTCTCTCGGAGTCCTTCGCCTTCGAGGGCTTTGCCTACATGACTTGGGTCTGGAACCGCCTCCCGCATGGTCCGCTTCCGGATCATGTTACACCGTACAAGCTCTGGTTTGGCCATNGAGTTCCTCGGTGAGATGGACTCCTTCTTTGCTGAGCACGGCATTTTTCACCAGGTCTCCTCTCCTGCTACCCCACAGCAGAACGGTGTATCTGAGCGCTCGAACCGCACCATGGAGGATGCGGTCCGCGCCATGCGGTCTGAGTGCGGTCTCTCGGAGTCCTTCGCCTTCGAGGGCTTTGCCTACATGACTTGGGTCTGGAACCGCCTCCCGCATGGTCCGCTTCCGGATCATGTTACACCGTACAAGCTCTGGTTTGGCCATCATGCTGATCTTCGTCTCGCTCGTGTCTATGGTTCCCTGGCCTCCGTGTGGTACACCGAGGACCAGCAGGGGTCCAAGGTCTCCCCTCGAGGTCGCTTGTGTGCCTTCATCGGTATCTCCCCGCGGTCGAAGGCCTGGCGCTTTAAGGACCCCTCTCGCCATCGTGTCATTGAGTCCCGTGACGCGCTGTTTTTTGAGTCACTCACATACCGTGATCTGACTTCGATCTTAGCCCTCTCTGCAGCTCATGTCCCTTCCTGTGAGGGTCCTCGGCGGATGGGGGAGACTTCTCCGCCAGCGACCATTCCTCGTCAGGTTGATGTGTCCGCTCGAGTCCCCTCTCGGTCTCCAGCACTTGATGATCCGGCTATCATTGCCGTTGGTCCAGAGATCCCGCCTGTTCAGCCTGTTTCACACCCCATAGGTACCGCTGCTCTCACGCCTCCTCCTGTCCCATCACCTGCATCTACTGGCACCCCTGCTCCAGCGTCTGACCCAGTCCAGCCCACTCCAGTCCCTACGTCGGCTGACACTCCTGTCTCAGTGTCCGGGCCAGCCTTGCTTGCTGTCACACCCAGCTCTGTGTCCCCCACACACGCATCTCCTCGCACGGCATCTCCGGCTGCCTCGTCTCAGCCCTCACTAGCTGTGGTCGTACCTGTCCCTGTGGTCGTACCTGTTCCTGAGCCTGAGGTACGCCCCTCGTCCTCCGGTTACTCCCGTGAGCCCGGTGGCCGCCTTCGACCACTGGATTCCGGAGCTCAGCGAGCGTTGGGTCCCGGACCCAGGCGTTCCTCTCGCAGCATCGCGAGCGGTGATCCAAGCACAAAGGCCTTAGGCCTGAGTGTCCGCACTGAGCTTCCAGAGGTACACTTAGCGTGCCCCATAGGGCACGACCAGGTCACTCGCGAGTTCCATATCGCCTGTGACGCAGCAGCTGATCTGGTGGCCGTCAGGCCTGACACTGAGGGGTGTGCACTTGCCACACAGAGTTCCCCCTCTATGACACCTGACCCAGGCACATTAAGGGAGGCTTTCTCATCGTAGGATGCTGATGCCTGGCGAGCTGCTTGCAAGGATGAGCTTCGCGCTATCCGAGAGCACAGAGTCTACGAGCTGGTCAACCTTCCCCGCGGGAGGAAGGCGATTCAGGTCAAGTGGGTCTTTCGCAAGAAGGTGAAGCCGGATGGCTCACTGGAACGCTACAAGGTCGCTTGGACGTCAAGGGGTACTCTCAGATTAAGGGAGTTGATTACACTGACACCTTTGCCCTTGTCGACCGCATGACCTCAACTCGAGCTCTGTTCGGTGTAGTGGCTCAGCATGACTGGGAACTGCACCAGATGGATGTGAACAACGCGTTTCTCCATGGCTCTTTGGATGAGGAGATCTACGTGGCTCAGCCACCAGGATTTGAGGACGATGACAAGGTCTGTTGCTTACGCAAGTCCTTGTACGGCCTCAAGCAGTGTCCACGGTGTTGGAACCGGGAGATCACTGGCACCTTGACTCGCGCAGGATACGTACAGAGCGAGGCAGACCCCTCGCTCTTCATCCTACCGACACCCGAGCGGTTCACCGCCATCCTGGTCTATGTTGATGACCTTCTGATCGCGTCTCCGTCCCT
>SZWC01010474.1:25239-72186 GCA_023375785.1 Penium margaritaceum | reverse complement strand
GAGGAGATCTACGTGGCTCAGCCACCAGGATTTGAGGACGATGACAAGGTCTGTTGCTTACGCAAGTCCTTGTACGGCCTCAAGCAGTGTCCACGGTGTTGGAACCGGGAGATCACTGGCACCTTGACTCGCGCAGGATACGTACAGAGCGAGGCAGACCCCTCGCTCTTCATCCTACCGACACCCGAGCGGTTCACCGCCATCCTGGTCTATGTTGATGACCTTCTGACCGCGTCTCCGTCCCTGGAGGCCGTGAAGGAGGCCAAGGCCGTCCTGCAGACTGCCTATAGGATGAAGGACCTCAGTCCTGCATCGGTGTTTCTCGGTATGGAGATCGTGCGAGATCGCAGACATCGGACACTGTTGCTGCATCACGCCCGATACGCAGGAGTCGTGGGGGAGCGTTTCGGCGATCTCCTTGGTGCAATGTCCACTGCTTCCACACCCCTCACACCTGATGGGCAGGATTCCCTGAAAGTGGATGACCCCACACAGCTAGAGGAGACAGTGGACGTGACCTTGTACCTCCGTCTCATCGTATCTCTGATGTACGTGGCCACTACCACGCGTCCTGACATCGCATTCGCCGCCAACCTCCTCGCTCAGTTCTCGCAGGCTCCACGTGCGAGAGCTCTTCACGCGGCTCTACGAGTGTTACGGTTTGTGGTCTCCATGCCGTATCTCGGACTCTGCTTTCGTCGGCAGTGTTCGGTGGTCCTTGACGGCTACACTGACAGTGACTGGGCTTGGAGCCCTGATGGGCGTAGTTGTACTGGCT
Organism: Penium margaritaceum; assembly: GCA_023375785.1. Taxonomy (NCBI): domain Eukaryota; kingdom Viridiplantae; phylum Streptophyta; class Zygnematophyceae; order Desmidiales; family Peniaceae; genus Penium; species Penium margaritaceum. The sequence goes on along the minus strand of SZWC01010474.1, from coordinate 71,408 downwards.
ACGTGTTTCTGCTCGGTGGTACCGCTTTGTCTTGGCAAAGCGGGAAGCAGGGTTGCATCGCACGTAGCTCGTTGGAGGCAGAGTATGTGGCTTTGGGCGAAGAGGCTGCTGAGGCAGTATGGCTGTAGCGCTTGTTTTTTTAGCTTGGGCAGTCAGTACCCGCCATTGTGCTGCGTTGCGACAACCAGAGTGCTCTCGTCATTGCGGAGAACTCTGGTGTTTTTCATGATTGCACAAAGCACATTGCAGTTGAGCATCACTTCGTTCATGATCTGGTGGAGCGACGCGTGATCTCCATCATGTGGGTTGGCACTGAGTTGCAGCGTGCTGACTTCTTGACGAAGGCAGTTGCTCGCGGAAAGTTCCTGGTGGCCATTCGTTCTGTTGGACTTCGCCCCGTGCGTGAGAGTGGTTGAGTGTGGGATGTGCGTCTGCATCTCATTTGTTTGTGTCACTCACTATTGTGTTCGTACCAGTGTTGCACGCGTATGGACATGCGTACCATCGGGTCATGGGGGAGTGTTGTGCTTTGTGCCGTTCCCGTACAGCTTACTGTGACCACTCGGCCGTGTCCATACTCATGCAGATCCCTGAGGCGGGCGGCCCTGGTGACACCGGCGCGACGACAGGTGGCGGACTACCAGCTTGGAGCTGGCTGACCACTGCACCAGAGCCCCAGATGCCACCGGGACTCTCTGTTGTGTCTTCTACATCTTGCAGGCGTCTTTCGGCAGACTGGGCATGAGGCCTATTTGCATGTTTTTGCATTGTATGATCACTGTCTGTCAATGGATGCATGCATGTGACCAGTCGTAGCGTTTGTCTTTTGATTTTGCACGTCTAGGTTCAGACGGCGTAGCATTCTGACACGTGTGCGTAGAGTTACGGTCAAAACAGTGGTTTTGGGCCGGTTTTTAGGGCAGCTCTTGGACTGCCGCGTGCGACACCCGCCGTGCGCCACGACAGGTATTTATGCCTTGGACCTGTCATTTGTCATTACTCTCTGCATATGCTATATTGAAGAATTCTGACACTTTGCCTTGTGTCTCCTAGCCAAACCATTGCCGTTGTGTGTACGACCTGTGACTGTCGTCACCGCCTGATCAGGCACTGACGCCCGGTCAGCGGCTGTGTTGCTAGGAAGCTTCTACGCACTTTCTCAAGCTGTGCCGCCAATCAGAAAGATCCAGCCTGTGTGACTCTTATCGTCTGGACAACCGGCCCAGTCACTGTCGATGTAGCCCACCGCGACAACACACGGTTGACAGCGGAATATGAGACCGCGCCGAGGAGTCGAGACGACATAACGCAATACTCGGATCGCGGCCTTGTAGTGGAGGTGACGCGGCTCCTGAGAGAAATGGGCTGGGAGGTTGACGGCGAACGCGATGTCTTGGCGCGTCGTCGTTGCCAGGAACACCAGTGACTGGATGACCCGCAGGTACGTGGTCACGTCAATTGGCTCCCCCACAACAGCTGGGTCAGGACTCTTCAGCTTCACCTGACCATCAGGTGTCATGGGTGAGGATGCGCTCGGCACGAGTGGCAGGTCCTCTCCAAAGCGGGTGGACAGCGTGTGCACATAGGCGATCTGGTGGATGTGCAGGAAGCCCTGGGAGCGATCATGCTCGAGCTCCATGCCCAGGAAGACTATGGAAGATCTGAGACCCTTCAATCGGTAGGCGACGTGCTGCAAGTCCTTGACACACTGGATGGCAACCGTGGCTGGCGACGCAATGAGGAGATTGTCGACGTAAACCAGAACAGTGGCGAAAGTCTAGCCTCGCGGACTGAAAAACAGTGCGAGGTCAGCGGTGCTGCGCTGGAGCCCGCCACGAAGGAGCGTGCTGCTGATTTCTTGGTTCCAGCACCGATGCGACTGCTTCAGGCCATACAGGGCCTTACGCAGTCGCCAGACTCTCCTAGTGCCATCGTCAAAGCCTGGGGGCTGCACCATATAGAGCTCCTCACCCTCCAGTGAACCATGGAGAAAGGCGTTGCTCACATCCATCTGATGCAGCTCCCATCCATGCTGGGCGACCAGGGTGAAGAGCGCCCGGCTAGTGGAGAACCGGCCAACAGGAGCAAAGATCTGGTCGTAGTCGACCCCAAGAATATGGGCAAACCCCTTGGCTATAAGGCGGGCCTTGTACTTGTCCACGGACCCGTCGGGCTTCCACTTACGCGAAAAGACCCACTTGGCGCTGATGGCCTTCCAACCTAAAGGAAGGTCGACGAGGTCGTACACATGGTGCTGTCGGATAGCGGCGAGCTCATCAGCGTAGGCAGCATCCCAGTGTGCGGCTTTAGGAGAGGCTTGTGCCTCACGCAGGGTGGCTAGGTCCTCCAAGCATGCTGTGGAGCGGACTGAGAGAGCGTGTTGATCTCGAGCCCCAGGTGGGATGCGCGCAAGTGCAGCCACGACAGCGTGCCGATGCTCGTGATGAAGCATGGCGTAGCCCAGTACGGAGCCCGGGTGAAAGTCTTCAATGATGGCCGAGGTGGTCAAGCCAAGGGCCTTGGTGCCAGGGTCCCCACTCACGACCGTGGGAGAGGAGGAGACACGTGGGGCCACGGGGGGTCGAGGCGCCACGGAGCGCGGTGCGACGGTGCTGGTGTCGGCTGGACTGGCGAAGCAATCGGAGTGGTGGAGCTGTTGGATGAGGCCGAAGTGTTAAAGTCGGCGACAGCTACGGTGTTAGAGGCGAGACGGCGCTCCCGCTGGCGACGCATGGTGGCGATGACGCGCACCTCGTCCGTTGGTAGAGGGTATGTGTACCACCCGTGCCCGGGCTGGCCACAGTTGTGGCAGATTGAGCCTCCACTGCTGGACCCGGTCGACGGTCGTTGCTATTGCTCTTGCTGACCCTTGCCTTTCTTGTTTCGACACTTCTTCTTCCCTGACGACGATGAGGTAGCTGCGACAGGGGAAGGCAACGGCCTTGGAGGCGTCGGCAGGGGAGGCGAGAGCCTCTGTGCGCTGGAGGCAAAACTCTAGAGGAGCTTCCTCAATCCGGATGAAGAGCTCGTATGCCCAGGGCATGAGGGTACCCTAGGCCGCCATGGTAGAGAGGACGTCATGAGAGTAGTGGACGAAGACGCCTGCGCACGCGTCGGTGGCACCACGCTTGATGGTGAGGAGCACGGCCAGAGGAGGTGGGGCAGAGGTCCCGATGCGATGAAGGATGTCCTCCGCCCGCTGCCAGTAGGAGGTGATCGTCTCAGTCTCCCCCATGTGGAGGGAGTTGAACTCCTGCAGCAGGCGGCTGGTCTCAGCTTTGCTGGACAGGCGATGGGGATGAGTAAGGACGTGCCACGCAGCTGCAGGGCCTGGGGTGGCGCCAGCGGTGAAGTCGCCTAAGAACGGCTCGAGGGCGAGGCGGGAAGCCGGAGGGGCGACAGGGACTAGAGCGTGGACTGCACGACCATCGTCATGTAACTGGTCGGACAGGGTGGCATCATACAACAGGGTGTAGTATGCCCACAGGCCCTCACCCTGCGCCCAATTCCGGAAGCTGAGCTCCCAGCTCCAAAACTGCTCGCCGACCTGAAGCGGCAACGGCAGTGTCTCAAAGTCCTTTTGCGTGCGGCTGGCACCCTGAGTGGGGCCAAGGACGGAGGTCACTGTCTGCCATTGGCGCTGATTCTACTGCTTTGCCAGGTAGTGCATGGCAGCAAACACAGCAGGGCTCGGGAGCCCTGGAGGGATAAAGGATGGCGGTGCACTGGCGGCAGTCTAAGAAGCCAACGGCTGTAGTACCACAAGCTGATGCGTCATGGCAACAAGCTGTTGCTAGAGAGTTGCTAGGGGCTCAGGGTCGTCGCCAACAATGCCAGAGGGCTGCTGCCGTTGCTGCTGCTGCTGCTGTTGCTTCTACTAGTGCTATTGCTGCTTCTACTGCTACTGCTGCTGCTGCTGCTCCTGCTACTCGTACTGGTCCTGCTGCTCCTGTTGCTCCTGCTACTGCTACTGTTGCTGCTACTCGTGCTGCTGCTATTGCTCCTACTGTTGTTATTGTTGCTGCCGCTGCTGCTGCTGCTGCTACAGCCGTTGCAAGAAACGGGGGGTGGGGGTCCACCCAACAGAGGAGGACCCCTCCCTAGTGGAGCTACCAGCCATGGTTTGATACCCCTTTGTTTTGGTTTTTTTTGTGTGTGTTGCTGACGACAGCATTGACGGCAGCTAAGGGCGGTGGACGTCCTGCCCACCCTTAGGTTTTATTCCCTCTTCCCTTGTCCCCTTTTTTCTTGTCAGTTGATGACGTCAGCTGTGACATCAGCAGCGGGATGTTGATGTCAGTAGTGGCAATTGTTGGGGCCGCTACTACAGCTGTTGTTGCTGTTGTTGCTGCTGCTGTAGCTACTGCTACTACTACTGTTGCTGTTGCAGCTGCTATTGGTGCTGCTGCTACCACTACTACTACTACTGCTGCTGTTGTTTTTGTTGCAGCTGCTGTTGCTGCTGCTGCAGCTGTTGCTGCTGCTGCAGCTGTTGCTGCTGCTGCTGCTGCTGCTACTGCTGCTGCGGTTGCTACTACTACTACGGCTGCTGTTGCAGCAGCAACAACTACAGTTGCGGGCTGTTGCGGCTGCTGTGGCTGCTATAACAGCAAAGAAAGCTGCTGCAGCTACGGCAATGAAGCTGGTGGGGTGGGGGATGTTTTTGTCTTGCGTTTTTCTTTCCTTCTCTCGTCTGTCACAGCGGGCAGCCGCCCACTGTTGGATGGGAGCAGTGGGCTGCTGCTCACTGGTAGACAGCTGCTACTCGCTGGTAGCGAGCCGCTGCTCGCTAGCAGCAATGGGTTGCTGCTCGCTGCGGGCAGCGAGGAGCAGCAGCCGCTGCTAGCTGCTGCGGGCAGCTGCTCGCTGCTGCGGGCAGTTGCTCGCTGCTGCTGCTGCTTCAGCTGGCTGCTGCTGCGGCTCGTTGCTACGGCTGCTGTAGCCTACTATTGCTGCTGCACGTTGCTACAGCTGCTGCTTGCTGCCCTTGCTGCTCGATGTTGCTGCAAGCTACTGCTGCGGGCTGCTGTTGCGGGTTGCTACTGCGGGCGGCTGCTGTTGTGCGCTGCTATTGCGGGCTGCTGTTGCTGTGGGCTGCTACAAGCTGCTGCTTGTGCCTGCTGCTGCTGCTACACGTAGCTACTGCTGGCTGCTGCTGCCATTGCTCACTGCTGTTGCCTGCGGCTGCCGCTATTGCAGACTGCTGCTGTTGCGAGCTGGTGCCAGTCATTGCACCTGGGTCACGTTGCAGCGTGCGTCGGACACGGCCTGCCGCTCACCTCCTTGCGTCACGCATGCGGGTCAGCGCTGCCGAAAGTTTTCGGCAGCATTTCCCTTGGCCCAGAGGCTGTGGGAAAAAGCATGACGCCGCCACCAGGCAGGTCAATGCTGCCGAAAAAAATCCGGCAGCATTTCCCCTGCATTGGCGCGTATGGGGGTCCGCCGGCGTTGTCTGGCACCTGTACGACAGTCCTATGCTGCTACTGCTATGCTCTGGCTCTGATAGCAAGCTAGAAAACCTAGACAGCAACATTGTTGATGCAGCGTGCGGGCTTCCACGCTCGTTGCTTAAGTCTGCTGCCCCCATAGTCTTCTGCTCTAGAGTCTAAGTCTGGAAGCTCTGGGTTTTTACACAGAAACGCGCACGCCAGTGTTAGCACTAGAAAGCAGGTGAAAACTGAAATGACTGATTAGGAATGAAGAATGAGCAACAATGGGAGACCCCTCCAAGTTCTAGCTCCCCCCCACTAGTGTAGAACTTGTTACTCAGCTAACCAGCCAATCAGAGAATAGTCCTAGACCTTTTTTCTGGCAGACAGGGTTTTCTCGGTGAGCCCTGCCAGACGCCAGACAGCCCAAAACCAGGGCGTCGTCCGTTTTGCCAGAAAACTGGACCATACCATAATACCAACGCTGCGAACACAGCCGTGCGGTCAGAATCAGCTAGAAAAACAGCAGCAAGGAGTTATGGCTGCTCGAACCTAGGCAGTGCCTACGACAGTCAACGATGCCAAACAAGGCCATACAGTAGGAGACCTGGACCCTAGGCACCGCATGATGCTGCAGACGTAATGCCACAACCAGACATAGCTCTAGGTGCATGCATACAGCATCTGTAGTGGCAGTGACTGCCGGCAGCCCGACTGCCGAGGAGGCGTGTTGATGGAGCTGAGCGCATCGCCAGAGGGAGGAGGCTCCAGCGAAAGGTGAGTGGGCCTCAGCGTACGTCGGCTCCACCGAGCGACACTCCAACGATGTCAAGTCTGGCCGTCACTCATCTGCACGCCGATGTACACAAGCCAGGAGGACACAACAAAGTACAATGAGAGATGGACGAAAACCAACACCCATGACAGGCAATCGGGAGTAAGCCAAAGATCAGCCCAAAGGGCAAGTGCCGTTATCCTCTCAAGGGGACTCGTGCCGGAGTGGTACCCTCGAGGGTACGCTTGTTCCGACGGGCAGCCAATTCCACCAAGTTTTCCGCAATCGCCGTAGTTGGCACTCACGGCTCCCAAGTGTTGTGGTCAGGTTCAAAAACGGCTTAGTGGATGAGGTACTCGTTAAGCACTCGTGCCTCCAAATTACGCTCACGGTGTTTTGAGGATGTTGTGCACCTCACACTCGCCTTCCGCGACAAGGACAGCAAGAGGGGGTGGCTGAACAGACCCCTCTGTTGTGTAGGTTGCGAGGGAACTCACGTGAAAGGTATCATGGATGCGCATGGCTAGTGGGTGAGCCAATTGATAGGCCACATTTCCCAACAGTTGTGTAATCGTGAAGGGTCCCAACCATTTTGGCAACATCTTTCGTGCACTCGGTGTTTTCAACCGCACATTTTGTGTGCTTGAAAGCACACGATCTGTGATGGAAAATGTCAAATTACGACGTCTCTGGTTAGCATAGGCCTTCTGGCGATGTCGGATCGCATAGAAACAGGCCCTGGCATCGTGCCAGAGGGCATCCATGCCCTCAACGAAGGCCTCGGCGGAGGGCACCTGATCATCATCTTCCCTGCAATTCACCATTGAAGTGGGCACCACCAGATGCCGACAACGATTGAGGAAGAATGGGGTAAAACCAGTTGATTCGTTGACCCGTTGTTCACAGCAAACTCGGCTGGGGCCAAATAGTCGTCCGAGTCCTCCATTGTTGGGTCGATGTACATGCGGAGCATCTGCTTGACTGTGCAATTCATGCACTCTGTTTCTCCATCCGTTTGGGGATGAAATGCCTAGGACACCTTTTGTCGTGTTCTTAACGGTTCCTATAATGCAAGCCAAAACTGGCTAGCAAAGCGTGGATTACGGTCGGAGATGATGCGGATGGGTACGCCGTGGTACTTGATGATGCCGTCATAGAAAAGCCATGCAGTCTCTTCTGCTGTGACACGAGTTGTGTGCATGAAGTGGGCCATTCCTGTTGCCCTGTCCACAACAACCACGATGGCATCGTGGCCTTTCTTGGTCTCCGGGGGTCCCATGATGAAATCCATGGCCACCGACTCCCATGGGTTGTCAGGAAGCTACAGAGGTCGGAGGAGCCCTATAGGTGTCTTGTTACGAAAGCACAGATCACACATCTTGCAGTACTTCCTGATATCACTGCTCCACCCTGGCCACTAGTAGTGCTGGGCGAGAGCATGGCCTGTCTTTTTCGATCTGATGTGACCTGAGGGAGGAGGACTATAAAACTCAAACATGATCTGTTGTCGTAAGTTGTTGACATCGGGTACCACCACTTGCTCGCCATGCCAGTTCAACCCGGCAGCCTCCACGATGCCATGGCGTTCAATGTTCTTTGGCTCAACGAAGCAGGGGTCCATAGTGTAGCCCATCCGAATGCGATTCTTGAAAGGGTTCACACTGACCAATGGTCATGGGGGTGGGCGGAATGGGTTTGTGTGTAATGTTGTCTCCGCCGCAATGGGGGCAAAGTGACGGTTTGTGATCTCATGATTTCTCAGCATGAGGCTCATGTGTGTTGGGTTTCAACTCAATGGGTCTACCACATTAGCCCGCCCTGGTTTATACTGCCAGGTGAATGTGAAGCGACTCAAGTTTTCGCTCCACCGCCTCTGTCATCGTGAAAGGTTCGGTTGCATCTGGAAGTACGTGAGAGGGTTGTGGTTTGTGACCACCGTGATTTGTCCCTCGGCACCTTTGAGATAACAGTGCCATTCTTTGAAAGCATGCACGACTGCCAGCAGTTCCTGATCCCTGGTGGTGTACCTGGTCTCTGCATCTAAGAGCTTTTGGCTCTCGCAGGCAATAGGGTGGCCGTCTTGCATGAGCACGGCTCCCAACCCTATAACCGATGCATCTCATCGTACCTCCCACAGCTTCTTTGGATCTGGGAGTGCAAGTATCGGTGTCGAGATCAGCATCGCCTTCACAGCCTCAAAAGCCTCAGTGCATTTTGCTTACCAAACCCATGTGCTCGACTTCCGGGTCAGGGCGGTGAGAGGGCTCACCAACGTGGAGTAACTTCTCATAAACCGCCGGAAGTAATCTGCGAGTCCAAGGGAAGAGCAGAGCTGACCGACGTTGAGGCCATTCTTTCACGACCTGCACCCTGCGAGGGTCTACCCGAATCAGCTCGCCACTAATGACGTGGCCAAGGTACTCCAACTCTGGCTACGCAAACTTGCACTTCTCTTGGCAAAAAAATGGTTCTTGCAAAGAATCTCGAGCACCATTCTGAGGTGTCGCTTGTGTTCCTTGTGGTTCTTGGAGAAGATGAGGATGTCATTGAGATACACCAGGACCAACTTGCGGAGGTGTTCCCAAAAGATGTTGTTCATCAATGATTGGAATGTTCCAGGTGCATTTGTCAGTCAAAAGCAGAGGACCCAAAACTGACAGTGTTCGAGATGAGTTCTGAATGTCGTTCTAGGTACATCCTCCTCCGTGATCCAGGTTTGATGGTATCCCTGCGATACATCCAGAGACGTGAAGAATTTTGCTCCGTGAAGCTGGTCAAAGAGGTCCTCGATGCGCGGGAGCAGGTACCGGTTTTTGACAGTGAGTTTGTTCAATGCCCTATAGTCCTCACACATCCTGAGGCCTCCATCTTTCTTCTTCACAAACAGGATTGGCGCTCCGTAGGGTGAAGAGCTTGGCTCAATCCAACCCTTCCGAAGGTACTCCTTCATTTGGGCTTCTGCTTCTTGCCATTTTTCTGGGCTCAAGCGATACACAGACCGTAAGAGAGGCATAGCCTCGGACTCCAACGAAATGGTATGTCCGACCATTCGTCGAGGTGGTAGCCCATCCTGCGGTGCCTCGAAAACATCCGAGAATTGTGAGAGTATGCTTGCAAACCCTTGGGATACCTCACCCTCTGTATCGTTGTCCATTTTCTTCAAGGTTGCAAGAAAACAGCGGCACCCTTCTCAAAGTCGCTGTTTTACTTGGAGCGCCGAGAGGCTTCATTGAGCCTTCGTTTTTGGTTGTTCAATTTGTGTGATTGGAGACATGGTGACCATTCTCCTTCCACTGCTTATCACTTGTGTCTTGGAGTCAAAGCACATAAGTGCCTTGTGGTGGACAAGCCATGGGTCTCTGAGAACAACGTCAAATGGATCCATGAGATCAAGCACGGTGAGGCGGACACCGGTCGTGAAGCCGGGCAGTGTGAACCGTGCCACACACTCACCAAGGACTGGAAACTCTCTGTCAACACCGACGACCACTGTACCAGTGTGAGGCGTGTACTTGAATTGCCATGTGCGTGCAAATGCACCGCTCACAAATGAGTCATCCGTCCCAGGTTCTACCAAGATGCGTGCAGGGGGCGCCTGCCAATTTGCCATTGAATAGCATGGTCATCGATGCTTTGGAATTCCATGTGAAAAGGCTCACTAGAGGCTTGCCCCCGAGGTGGTAGATTCGATAAGCATGAGTGCTTCTTTGTAGTTCAACCATGTCATCAATCTCTTCTCACATGCGATGTCCTTTGGTGAACAATGTTAGCAGTTTCCATCCTTTAAATGCAGTCTTGTTCATTTCTGGACCCATATGCACAACCACCGTTGTTGACGTCAGAGAGGCCTTCTCATGAGCTTTGTGTGCAGCTTCTCTCACATCTGACCAACTTTCTTTAGTGGCTACGACCAGGCTCGTGCAATTTTCAAGGTTTTCATTGGTCACATATGAGAGTGGGCATGAGCGATCATTGTAGAGGGACTCACGATTCATGAAAGGTACATGAATGATTGAGAATTGCTGTGCCGAGAAGAATTCAAAGATTTTGATGTATGAGTCACAAAACATGAACATCCTGTCCTCATCTTTCCAATGATTCATCGCAACCCCAGATAGCAACCCACCGGTAGTTACTAGGGATCGTGAAAATCCTGCTCACGACCATGGCCACCACTGTGGAAGCGGTTTGGCCCTCCGCCTTGGCGCGCACCATGACCGTGCTGTTGGCTCTGTTGCTGTCCCTGCTGCTAGTGTTGGTCACGCTGAGGACAGTCGAGCCCAATGTGCCCAGCCTGGTGGCAGCGTCTTCACATGATAGAAGAGTGGGATTTGTTCTCTCCACCATGTCGGCGGAACTTCTTGGAGGTCTCAGACGTTGCCTCCCTTACCCGCTTTGGTGTAGTGCCAGTTGGCGCTCACAGCACCTTACGCGCCGGCTTGCTTTCATGTTTGTCGCGATCCGTCAGGCTGGAGTTATGCTTGTACATCATGCACACGCGTGCTACCAATGCGTGAATGGACTTCCACTCATTGCCATTATCGTGAAGATAGAAGAATCACAGTTGAGGGCTGGCCAATCTAAAAGAGGTCAATCTTGGCCTGCTTTGTCAGTTGGCGATCGTGGACCTTCTTTGCAGTCTTAAAAAATGCCTCGGCATACTGCTCCATCAACATGCTCCCGTGCACGAGGCTTTGAAGCTCCTTCTTTGCCTTGTGCGAGTCAGCAGGCTTGGAGTACAGCTCACGCAGTAGTTTGCAATACTCCTCCCAGGTGGGGTTCGAGTGTTGCTCCTTCTGCTTGCAGAGCTTTGTCAGCTTCTCAAATGGTTTTGGCTTCGAGGAAAGAATTCCCTGTGCACCCCACTCCTCTTCTGCAATCCAAGCAAGGTGGAGGTACCTCTGAAGAATCATTAGGAACGTGTTGACGTCACACATGCCATCATAGCGGCCGGCCAGCTCAAGAACCACACGACTACCTGCCTCGCCTTCCTTCTAGGCCCAAGATGGAGCTACACGAGCCCGTGGTTCACGCGCGTTCTCTTCTAGGCAAGGAGCAGGGTTGACATTAGGAGCTTGATGCGCATCATGAATAATTGCACGTTCAATTCTAGTGCTTTTGCGCTCACGACGCTCTAAAATCTATCCCAATTCCACCTCTGCTGCATGGCGTGCCGCACCGACTGCTACGTTGAGTACAGCACACTGTGCTCAACGCAACAGTCAGGATTCCTTGGTGAAAAGTTCCTTCAGCTCCTGCTCCGCCACCCGTGCACGGTGGTCCGCAGCCATGACCTCACGCATCAACTTCCCGTTCTCCTTGTACAGCTTCTCGTTCATCTGTTGTACCATGAACGATCTTTCACAAAGCGTGATGCACACCATGTCACCGTCGTATACAAGCGCACCTATGACGGTCACAGATAGCATGAAATCCTCAAGAGGGAGGCGGGCGCGGAGGTGGTAGAGTTGTTCGTCGACGTTCAGGCAACGCGCTGCACTGTCGAGCGCACGCTGCGTTGTCGCCAAACTCGGCCGGCTTGCAGGTCGGGCTCGCTCCCCTCATCGTCCACGCAGTCGGATGCACGTTCCACTTGGTTTGCGCCTGCTTCTGGTTCCTTCGACATGGAATTGCCCGCCTCACTCCCCTTGCTGGCTGTGTAATGTGTGTTTGGTTTGTCGTCAGCTTTGCAATCCGCATCAATGACCACGCGATCCGCTAGCTCATCGGACGACTCATCTCCATGCTCATCTCCTTTGGCAACCCTGTCAGGGTTATCACCATCAGGGATGTTCCCCTTGGTGGCCTTCAACCCCACGTCGTTTGCACGAGTGATCGGGGCGGGCGTGGCCTTGTTAGCGAAGCCGAGCTCGAAGGCGAGATACCAATTTTTTCCATCGCCTTGCCGAGAGGCTGCAACGGGGGTCTCGCGCTACTGTCCATGCTAGGGAGATGTTGGTGCTCCACCCATTGGCGACGTCGGAAGTGCACCTCCCCCTCTAGCCATCGCCTCCCAGCGCGATTTCACGAGGTGGGCGCAGGGCGCTAATGTCCCGGGACGCTCCTTGGATCCGAAGGGCGTGCGTTCATTGGAGCGGCAGGGGCTGGTGCTCGGAGCACGCCCCATGATTGCAAAGAGTCCGGTCCCAAGGCCGGCCATCCTTGTGGCAAGGTCTTGCTTCGGCTCTCTCACTCTCCAACCTCCTCCTCCAACCCCCTCTCCCCTCTTCCTTTTGTTTTTCTCTTCTTTTTTTTTGACTGGGTGGAGGACACACTATTGGACTATGTGCGCCTTGCTTCAAACCCGTGGTGGACCGAGGTGGCTCCAAGCCAAACTTACTTCACACCCATTTTCCTTGGGAAAAAGAGGAGAGGAAAGGCAATGTTTATCAGCACTAGCTGTCTTATTCAAGTCATAGACTGGTTGGTGGGAGAAAGAATTGCAAACTATAGTGGAAATTGCAAGGTAGAAACTACTTTTTGGAAAACAGCCACAGAATGACAGTACAATGGTGAAATGAAGTGGAATGAACTAGAAGTAGTCAATTTTAGGGATGAAAAAGAAAGCACAGAAAACGGAGGACCGGAGGCCAAGTTATGGCTCCCCCTACTCCTTTTTGCTTGGAGAATATGGGACTGACGGGTCCTTTGTTCTTCCCGGACTGGGCGCCCGCCAAAGAAAATGCTGAAGGCTCCTGGCTCGGTCCTTGTGCATCCCTTTTTGCTGTAGCAAGAGGGTGATGTGGCAGCTTGCTGGTCTAGTAGGCCTTTGTGAGAGTAGCATAGTACGGAAGTAGGTTGGGTTGGTGGAGGTGGGATGTGCGCACTTGGAGGTGGTGGAGCTTGGGCACCTCTGGGTGGCGTTCCACCTGCACCACCACGAGGTCACCTGCTGCTTGTTGACTAAGTCACCACTCCTCGTGGTGTGTGAGGATTGTCACGACGGAGTGGAGACGATGAGGATGTGAACGGGTCAACCTGGCTCTTATGTTAATGTAAAGCGAATCTGAAACTTAGCACCAAAAGGCTTAGGCGAGCTCAGAAAACTGCGTGTTGTAAAAATGAATGACCGTCCTTCTCGTCGGAGTGGTCCTTTCCTTGCCGATTTGTTGTAGCTCACCACGCCTTTCAAAGCTACGTTGATGTTTCTTTACAAAATTATGATTTGTTAACTATTTGTAATTGTTTGTGTATTCTGTTAGAAAGAACGGTGGAAACTTTGTGGCCATACTTTCCGTCGGAGTGTTTGTTTGGATTTGATTTCCACTATTTGCCGAGAGAACGATTTGCAAAAATGGTACAATTGGATACTCTTTATTCATCAGAAAGTGTACTTTGATGATGTGTCGAACATGTCGAGCACATACATACAATAGTGAGAATCACGATAAGGCACTCATGTCAAGTGACACGTGCCACGTCACTTCTCTAGTGGTTGTTTCAAGGAAATGCACCTAGAATCTGAAGGGTTTCGATAACATCGATGGCAATATCATGAAAGTCTAGCGTTGTACAGAAGTTGACCAAACAGTACTAAAACATCGATACGATTCTCGATACTTCTCCCAACCCTTCGAGACAGTGGTATGATGCATAAGAACCTTTGCAAACAGACCACTAGAGGTCAGGGCAGGTATATAATGAGCCCTCGGTCGAACGGTGTGCAATTTGTGAGATCAAAGCCAAATGTGTTGTGATGTGAGTCATCCTTGTTTTCCTGTACACCTTCTTGAGACCACTCAACCATGTCCATATTTATGCATATCCCTAATGCGGACCAGTCTAGTGTTAGAGCATCAATGAGTGGTGATCCCATCCACCACCAGCTCCCGTACAGCTGCTACGATGTCCCAAGTGCATGCTCAAGTGGTTTGCAGCTTCTCTGCAGTTTCTAGAGTTTTCTCAATGAACGGGCTCTTGAGCCCGATTTCCATGGATTTTCATCTATTGTCCCCCAATTGGTGCCGGACCTGTGCATGTGACCATTCATATCATCTGACTAAAGATTATGCATCTTTGAGTTTGGACAATTATGTGTTTGGATGCTTATGCACAAAGTTATGGCCAAAATAGAAGATTTGGACCAGTTTGAGGACAAACTGACACTATCGCATGCATCACCCACCATGCTCTGCCGCAGGTATTTGTATGGTTGTTAACTGTTGTTTCTCTATGCAATATTAAGATATTGGAGCTTATGAGACTCTGCACATCTCCCTAGCCTAACCTTTGGTATTTCTTGCATTTTTTTTATTGCTAGTGCGTCAGTTGACTCGACAGTGTTGCTACATCAGCGACAACAAGGCAAGTAAGCTTCTTCGCTGATTTTTTTGTTATCATAGCAACTAGACCTCTCTTGCTAAGCTGTGTTATGAAGATGCAGCATCGGTATCATTAGTGAGAGTTACAAGAGCAGCCATATCCTGGGACCCATTGCACTTGGCGTTGGCAAGAGAGACGTTGTCATGACGTCAGCAACAATGGAGTCACCACACAACCACCACCACCACCATAGCAACACTAACATTATTTGCCTCTTTCCTCATTTGTCTACATGGAGCTTAAAATTGCCTTAAAAAAACAATAGAATGTGAAGCAAACAGAGGTGTATGGTGATAGAGAAGACAGAGCAAAAGCGAGTGTGGAACCTATGCATGGGTCTTGCTACTCGATCTCACCCAACGGCAAGCAAGCGTGGCTCGCCGGCTCTCCTCCAAGCTTGAGGGTGAAAACCTAAGGAGATCCAAAAAGATCTTCACCACTAGCCTTGTTATGAGTTTCAACCTGAAGCATTCCAGTTCCCTTGACAACAAATGCATAGCTAAGACTAATTTGGGTTCGGGAGCAAGCAACGCACAATAGCCCTGTGAGGCGGTTTGGACACAACTAGGTCAATGCAAAGCAACAAAGAAAGCTCGCCGACTGGAGCTGAGGTGATGCTGCCGGGAGGGAAGCCAATACGTGGACAACAATGGACAACAACCGTTGCTTGTGTTAGCATGCCATGTGTCTGAGGTGGATTATTGTAACTGCCCAACAACTGTCGAACTTGCGTTTTCTCCCCCAATCGTCTGCACCCTCAGCCTCATTAGGAGTCTGCACATGAAATGAACGTGAGTTGACAGGTCACACTGAGCTATGTACACAGTACCACTCCCCCATAACCACCCAATGAACAAGTCCACGCACATACCAGCATTGATACAAGCAACGGCACAAGGCAACGATGGTAAAGGACAACAGGTACAACTCAAGAGCAAAGGTCAGTCCATAGTACAGGCAGGGTGCACTACCACAGAAAGTGTAGCCGCAAGGAAATTCGTGCGGCTGATGGCCTTGTTTAAAAATCGTCGCGTTGTGAGTCGGTGGCGACCCACACTACCTGAATCTCACCTCGATCCACCACATTTCTATTGTAGTGGTGCCCGACGTTGATGTGCTTCGTGTATGCATGGAACACACCGGAATTTCCTATGATGGCTTTTGAGCTCTCATTATAGCACGCTTTGTTCACGGCCTCAGCCCACAGGCTCCGTGGAAGTTTAGCATCCACAAGCATCGTCCGCGACAGTTTGAGTAGCATCTGATTCGCGCGATCTGCTATGTCATTAGACTGTGGCATGCACGGAGTGGTCGGCTACCACTCAATCCCCTGCTCCTTCAAGCACCCTCTACTGCCCACATACTCGCCGCCATTGTCGCTGCGGACCGCCGTGACCTTGCGGCCAGTCTGCCTCTCCACCGCTGCAGCATACGTCTGGAGCCGCTCCAGCACCTCCCTTTTTTTGCTTCAGGAAGTAGACATAGAGTTTTCTGCTGCAATCGTTGATGAAGGTGATGAAGTACCCCACATCCCTAGTGGATGGCGTCTTGATCGGTCCGCACACATCATTGTGCACAACCTTGAGCAGGTTCTCTACCCACCACTGTCTGTCTTTAAATGGCTTGTGCTTTGCCTTGCTTATGATGCAAGGATCGCACTTGTGCTCTGCGAAATCTGCTGCAGCATCTATTGCAACGGTGATGTTGAGGCTGCGAACAATGTTACGCTTGGCCATATCCTGTACGACTGAGGGTGACGAGTGCCCCAACCGTTCATGTCATAGGTGCAGGTCTGCTCCCCTGCCTTTTGCAAGGTTGACGACGCGTGCTGGCGAGTCTGTTATGTCTGCTGCCTAGGAGATGATCTTTGTCTCAACGATGTAGAGGCCTCCCTCACGCTTTGGTTTGAGCACGACCTCGCCGCCGCCATCCATCCGCACGACTGCACCTTTTCTACGGAAGAGCACTTCATACCCCTTGTCTGACAGGCGGCTCACACTCAAAATTTCAGCCATGCTGAGGACATGTTATACATTTTGGATAATACGCTGCACCTTTAACCACTAACCACCATCTCTACGTCCATGTCACATTGGCCGGCCGCAGG
Organism: Penium margaritaceum; assembly: GCA_023375785.1. Taxonomy (NCBI): domain Eukaryota; kingdom Viridiplantae; phylum Streptophyta; class Zygnematophyceae; order Desmidiales; family Peniaceae; genus Penium; species Penium margaritaceum. The sequence continues at coordinate 54,775 of SZWC01010474.1, read as the reverse complement.
ATTGTCCTTGTCATTGGCGACCACAATGGACTTAGCACACTTGGTGTAGTTGATGAATCCCACCTTCTAGACTTGGGTATGCTCCTCCGCACCTGAGTCAAGGCACCACCGGCTGGGCATCCTTTAGGTCATGGTTCTTTGTGCCATTGAGAAGTGCCTTCTTGCCTTCGACGGCTTTGCCGCTAATGTTAATGTTGAAATTCAGCTCCTTTTGCTACTTTTTTTCAATACACCTTTTCATCCACGTCTTTGCGTGGTCCAGTTCATTGGTGGGGCAGGGGGGTGGGACGTGGCAGGGGGAAGGGGGGGCGTGTGATGAGGTTTGGATTGATCTGCCAATGCCTCGGTTTAGGCTGACGAGCGAGGCCTGGAAAGGAGGAACCTTCCTGTTTGCACGGCGATGCTTCACGCATTGGCGATGAAGTCCTGTACCCATGTTGCCTGTTACATACCAAATGTACATGAGTCCCTAACCTTCCCGAGTGAGAATTTCTATAATTACACAACTAGCCCACCGCGCAGTGAGACTCCAGATTTCATTCCGGCAGTCGAGGACAATTTGGCCAACTGCCCTTGCCCTCCAACGATCCTCCTTGCACTTTCTTACCATTTTGACCACTTTGGAGAATCATCGACAGAAGTGTTACGGCCTTCCGGTTGACTTCTGGATGCATCAAGAAATATTCCGATTTATAAAGGTGCATCTCATATCTTTTCCTTCAATCTTCGAAGTCCCCGATCCCTTGACAGAGCTTCTCGATCTGACCACTCACGATGAAAATCCACACGCTTCACCCGACAATCGACTCGATGACCCTGACTACGTCTTATTTGTTACTCGACACTTGTATATTTGTGTTCGATTGTTTTGACACTTATACACTTACCGCGCTAAATGTAATTCGCTCTAGTGTCCCAAAATCTTAAACCGTGTTCACCGTGCCAAACAACTTCTACCAGTTCACCATCTATGCTCCGTTTGGCATAGCACTTGGTATTAGAGCGCAACGGTGCTAATGAGATATCTGGCTACTTTACCCATCTGAAGGACTACCTTGCACAAGCCGCCAGCACATCTTGTGCATCAAGACTTTGCAGACTTTGCAACTACAACGTGGAGTGAGCGAGCGCATCCGACGACCAGTAGCAGGTCTTCGGTGATGACTTCGATGATGGAGGAGCACAACGTGCCTATGCACGCGAAACCTCAAGCAGAAGTGAATGCTGGCATGGTAGGCTACGCGGCAGCTGAATCAACCACGATGGCTCTAGCGGCCAACCCGGTCACGGATCCGACGGTGGTAAACCACCCGCCCCTACCGACAACCTCAACTTCTGTAGCAAGAACCACATGTGGCACTAGACGACACGCGCAGATCAATGAGGAATTGGCTAACCATATCACCGTGCTCGTGGGGATCACCTGCCATCTGCTCAAACAGCTCAACGTTGCAATGGAGGCTTTAAGAAACGCAAGTGCACGAGAAGCGGTGCTCGTTAAGAGAAAGACCAAACTCGTGAACGAACCCAAGATTCATCCGGTCCCGGATGAACCATTTAATACTGAAAATTCAAAAGGACCAATGATTTGGATGTGGCTGACAAGCTTGGAGGTGTTGAACACCGATGCTAGGATCAACAACGATAAAAAAGATTGACCTCGTAGCCGGGCTTCTGCGTGGTGCGGCACTAACTTGGTGGTCTCATCTAAAGGCCATCCAAGGACAGCAAGAGACCGGCGAGACCTCACCAACGGCCAACAACACCCGTCTCATATCACCGGCCGTAGGCGTTCTATCCTTGGAGCAGATCAACCTCACACTTGCAAGACGCACTAGCGCCACCACACCTAGAACAATTTATCGTGCACGATGCTGGCACGCTTTCAACAACTAAAAGAGAATTTTGGTGCTTGGTACAAGCTCCAACATCTCCGTTAGCAATCTAGCATGGCAGACTACAAGCGAAGATTCATCGAGATCATCACTGGTGCAGACATTGCCCCCGATGAGCTTTGTTTTCACTACAACAATGGCCTCAAACGGGACATCCAGCGAGCGGTTTCCATCTTTGGAATCCTAAACAACTTGTTTCAAATGATTCTAGTAGCAGATAGGATTGACGGCGCCAACTACAACGCTCGGATCCAAGAATCCTATGGCTGGCAACCTCCCAACCACAATTTTTGTGGAAACAGAAAAATCCAGTTGGGGGACTCCTTGACTACGATGGAAGTGGACGCTATTGAACAGAGAGACACATGCACCTGCTACAACTCCGGAAAAGTTGTGCATATCACTCGCAACTTCCTAAGCAAGCAGAAGGCCAAAAGGGGGGGAAGTCATGAAAAAATGAGTCGAGAAACGGCAAAGGACAAAAGTGAAAGGCGCGACTCTTGTTCGAGGGGAAAGATCTACGCCAAACAATCATCCATCTGAACGGCTTGTGATGTCGTAGAGGGCTTCGGAGATTGCAAAGTTCGATGTGGGATACGAGGATGACTAATCAACGATACTGCTAAAAGTTCAACCCAAGGTTGCAAAAGATACCGAACAGTACCAGCACTATTGGATGGACGGGGCTTCTCACAGTTTCATAAGCAACGACATGGTTCCAAATCTGGGTTTACAGAATGAAGCAGGAGTGTTTGAAGGAAAACCTGTTGACGGCAGATTATAGATACGGTGATGCTGAGAACCATGACGACTACAATTAGGTGACTCGTGGGATGTAATGGTTTAGAGGTCATTTCCAATGAGTGACCAAAAAATCATCATCGGACGAGATTTCCTGTATCAGCATAATTTGCAAGTTGACTGGAACAGTGGCGACGTCTACGTGGAAATCGACAACGCCGACTGAAAACTTCCACGCGTGGGGCAAAATCTGACAACGGAAGCAGCAGAGATGTAAGCAACAAGGAAGCTGCAACGAACAAGAAGCGATAGCCTATGCAGCCGATGCTGCATAACGCGGCCAAGTACAACATATGACAAGGAGCTCGTGTGTGGCTCGTACATTTCAAGCCAATGTAGAAATCCGAAGTGACAAAAATTGACTCAAAGGCCTCATCATCCTCATCAGCCTCATCAGCCTCGTCAGCCTCGTCAGCATAAACAAAGTTCACAATGGTACCCAAAGAGTTGCGCCTCTTATTCAAGAGTTTGCGGACGTCTTCCACGACGAACTCCCAAAAACCCTACCACCTCAACCTGACACAGACCGTCGCATCGAGGTGAAATCGAGTAGCCAATCCATTATTCAAGCGGCCTATTAGATAAGCGACCATGAGTTGACCGAGCTAAAAAAGCAACTCGACGAGATGCTAGGTCAAGGGGTCATCCACCCATCTACATCACCATATGATGCACCATTACTGTTAGTGAAAAAGAAAACTAGTGAAATGCGGATGTGCGTGAATTACCAAGCATTGAACGATGCTACCACCAAGACCCGCTACCCTCTTCCCCGTGCAGACAAACATTTTGACCAACTCTGAGGAGCTTGAATTTTTACCGAAATCAACCTACGCAACAGTTATCACCAGATTCGCGTGGCAGACGTCAACATCAAGAAAATGGTGTTCCAAACATTCTGTAGGCATTTCAGGTTCACCGTCATGGTTTTTGGACTCATGCCCCGGCAATGTTCATGGCAGCAATGAACAACATTTTCCACCCATACCTCGACAATTTTGATATGGTACATCTCGATGACACCTTGGTGTACAGCCGCACCCCAGAGGAGCATGATGGACATCTTTAAAAAGTTCTCGAAGTTTTACAAAGAGAGTATTTCTTTGGAGAAACTCTCAAAATGTGACTTTGGTCGCTGTTCAATTGAGTCTTTGGGTCACTCTATCAATAGCGGACATATCATCATGCATCCGGAAAAGGTGGCAACAGTCGCTAGTTGGTTGACACCAACTAACGTCTGAGAAATTCAAGTTTTTCTCAGATTGTACAACAACTACTGGCGCTTTGCACGCACACACCCCCGAGTCTGGCACCTCTCTCTAATCTCACTCAAAAACAAATCAAGTGGCGATGAGGGGATGTCAAACAAGAAGTGTTCACCTATTTTCTGAACGCTCTGACCTCGTCGCTAGCCCTATGATTAGCCTATCCAACAATCAACAACGGCATGGCAACAGAGAGCAAGCCATTGGTGTAGTGCTCCTGCACGATCATGGCAACAGAGAGCAACGAGTTGCGTACATGTCATGAAAGTTGTCTGGAGAAAAACTCAAAAACAACGTAAACGACAAGGATATGCTATTGGTTGTTCACACAATGAAGACATGGTAGTGCTATCTTGAATGCCACTGATGTGACTTTCTCACCTTCCACCATCCGTTGAAATACCCTAGTGATCCTCAACTTTGGTGAACAGATTTTTGTCAACTTATTGATCCCTGATTTTGTTCAAGACTTACCGGGTTCAAACAAATTACATGGTCTCTTCACTTTGTTAAAAAAACACCTCGTGGACCCTTAAACTTGGTGAACGTTCGAGTTAATTTCCTTAGTGTTCCTTAATTTCAATGACATACCGCTCCATTACTCTCTTGCGCCCATCAAAATGTTTTCTAGTGGTGCAACGATCGGCCGTTCTACATGCAGACACTAGGGACCCAGCGGTGTTTGCAACGACGCTGCAGAGTAGTGGCAACTGCAATTGTTGCATTTAACGAGAGTCAGCACATGACGCATTCATGCCTAGATGCCACTTTCTTCACACAACTAGACCCTTGTTTTGCTAATGCAACTTTTGCCATGGATCGCTTCCTCTCTAAGGTTTCTCCAGAGGATAGAAATCGTTGGCTTCACAATGCAAGTTGGTAGGGCCCCCCTCCTTTGCTCCTTCTCCAAAACACCTTTTTAGAAACCCTTGCACGTTCGCCTGACTTTTGACGACTCCATCAATGCTCGGCGTTCTTTGGCGTACGTGGCCACATACCCAAGCGGGCCGAGCATGGACACGCCCCTTACAATTCAAACTGATGTTCATGTGGCGATTTGCATGCCAAAGGAACAGTAGCGAAAGCGCAGGCCGACGACGTCGGTTCAGGATGCCTCTCGGGTGTTCACCGACTACGCCCCCGGTACAAGCACGTCCAAGGCCCCTCCTCCCTTGACCGACAACATCGCAAATCCTCCGTATCCTCAACCAGACGTTATGGAGAAAGGCAATGCCCCGGTGGATGATGCCGATCGTTGTCCACACCGTCCTCCTACTGCTGAGGACAAGGGGAAGATCTTGGTTGGCCTTTAAGTCCACGTACCGTGGAATCCTGATAGACTCCGTCATGAAAGTCTGCTCACCATTTTTTTGCCGACTGGTGGCGGGCAGCACGATGACAACGACAACACCTCCGACGTTGACAACTCATCGTCTTTGTCTTTGGAGGAACAATCTTCTGACGACAGCTCGGACACCAACTACCTGACCATTGCAGTTTTGGAGGGAACTATATCGATGTCAGCATAATCAAGCGCCAACGTAGCAACTTCTCACAAGCGCATGAAATATGTTGACTGGTTCAGAATTGGTCACTTATGGACCATTTATCAGGCCTACAAATGTCAACCATCTGCTTACGCGACGGTGCAACATCTTTGATGCACATTTAGGACCCCTGATGGTTGTTTTTGTTTTTGATCGACTTGCTCAAAGCACTGTCTCTAGGTGGTTTCTTAGAACGTACAAAGATCCTGAAGAAGAGTTTTGAGGATGTTGTTGTTGTTGCAATTGCATCTGTACCATCTGCTCCCCCCAGTAAAAAAAAGGAAGCAGGGATGCAAAGGGAAGAGGGCCTGGCTTGCCGATCATCATACGGTCGTCGACGAGATCGAATCGACGCTTCAAGATGCTCTTCGTGCACGGCATGCTTTGAACACTAAAGCTATCCTGCGGGAAATCCGCAATCTTTTCACCCGTCACGCAACGGATGAGCTAGAGCTGCTGAGTTAGCACGTCTTTTGCACGCTCCTGGGTGTGGAAGTTTGTTTGCAGGGAGATGGGTTGGAGCTGGCGCAGTGGAACAACTACTGCACAGAAGCTTTCGGCCGACTACGAGCAAAAAATCTTGACCTATCATCGGCGGGTCGCCTTCATGGTGTCCGTGTACAACGTCCATCCCTTCCTCATCATCAATGGTGATCACACCTCCATCCAACTGCTGCCAACTAACGGCCACATGTACGTGCCGACAGGCAGCAAAGAGGTCAACATCATGAGCCTAGAGGACGAGCAGGCGATAATGACCCTCGTGGCATCATCGATGAATGGTGAGCTGCTCTCATTGCAGCTGTATTTTGGCGGCAAAACAGCTCGGTGCATCCCACGTGGTGACAAGGCCAGCAAGCTTCACGGCGCTGGCTGGAACCTAACGTATATGCCCTATCATTGGGCAAATGCTGAAACCGCAGAGGAGTGGGTCCGCGAGATCTTTGTCCCCTTCTACAAAAAAAAATGTCGCGCGCTGGGAGTCTGTGAGGGTGAGAATTATCTCCTCCTAGTCCTTGACAACTGGCGTTCGCACTGCAGTGCGTCATTCCAACTATGCCTGAAGGACAATTTCCAGTACATGCACATTGTTTACATACCGGCCAGATGCATAGGCAAGGCACAGCCAGCGGATGTTGGCATCATCAGCCCACTCAGCAACAAGATCGATGAATTGTTTGCATCATGGGGTGCCGAGCATAGTCGTGAGGGGAGGAGCATGTCCATTGGTACAAAAGAGGTCAAAGAAGAGACATGCACATGGTTTTTTAGGCATGGGAGTACATCAGGGATGCGGAGCCCATGGTGAAAAATGCATGGACTGGCTCTGGGTTCATGTGTGTTTTCAATCCAACATTCAAGCATGCCGCAGCACCCTCCACGGCAGAACTACGTTTCCATGACGAGGAGGTAGAGGAGGAGGATGAGGTGGCCGTGTAGGATGCTTATTGACACGTGATGTAATACTGAAAGTATTCTTTTAAGTGTCAATTCCATCATTCAAGCTTTCCCTTTTGGGACTCGTCAATCTTTGCACATTCATATCATTTCTCACACCAAGGACGAGAACAAAAATCGACAATCATTTTCCACACATTTCTCACAAGATTAAGTCTCCTCTACGGCACATCAATAAAACAACAGGTGCCTATAACCCACAAGAAAAGCATGCCTGGACCCCTTCAATTCAACAAATGCCTTCTCAAGTTAATTAGATGCTGTTAAATTTGACGAACCACAGAAAGCTGGCGACATTCGACGAGGGAAAAAAACAGTGATATCAATATGAAGGATCATTAGAGTATTTGAAGATATAGCCAAACCTCAGTCAACGTGAAACCAGATGGATGGAGTTCCTCGCATCCGGGTTTGACTACGCTATCGAGTATTGGCCGGGCAAAATCAATGCAGCAGACGCACTCAGCCGCTGACCAGATCTGACGATCGTGGCAACAAACCTTCAGGTACAACGAGATCGGCACCTCAAGCAGTTGTTGACAAGAGGCTATGACCAGCATGGTAGACACAACAAGGAAACAGTTTGGTATGACGCACCCTATTGGCAGAGACGATTCACTCGCTAGGTGGTCATTTCTATGGACAACAAACTCAACTGCATGGTGTTCGCAGAGTGCCACGAGACCGGTCCAAGTGGACACTTTGGAGAAGACAAAACGCTCAAGAAGGTGGCAAATAAATATTGGTGGGACAAGATGCAAACCGACGTGGCCACTTCTACAAATCCTGCGACACGTGACAACGACAAAAAATCTCATTCCACCCGGCCACCCGAAATTCTGCATCTGCTCCACATTCCGACGGAACCGTGGAGCGACATCTCGATAGACTTTGTCATTGGACTACTGGTCACACCCAAGGGATATGACGCAGTCCTCATGGTTGTCGACAGGTTTTCCTAAATGTTTCACATTATTCCAATAACAACCACCGTCATCGCCGAAGGAACAGCGTGGCTGTTTCTAAACAACATCGTATGACTACACAATGTGCCGATAACTATCATGGGTGACAGAGATAATCATTTCACTATACGCTCCTAGCACAAGTTAATGAATTGTTAACATAGTTGGATCTAGCTTTCAAGGACATTCCACCCTCAAACCGTCGGCCAAACTGAACAGACCAATCAGACGCTCAAAAAAATTCTTCGAACATTACTCGGACCACATGGGACGGATTGGGCAGCAAAACTTCCAACCACCATATAACTCTGCAATATCATCCGCAACTAGAAAAAACTCTATTGGAAGTGGTGCATGGAAAACTTCCCGCCACACCAGCTGGAACTCACAGCCGAAGCAACATTCCCGCGATCTACATCCAACGCAAGGACTTCTCTACCACCTGGGATGAAACACGATAGAAACTCGCAAAGACAAAAGCGGTGATGAAGCGGGCATCTGGCCGACATCGTAGCCACGATGTATTTGCCATAGGGAACAAGGTTCTCCTTTGTTTTGCAAACATCAGACTTTGTGGAGCCTAGTGTTTGAAGCTCAAACCTCGATCGTTGGGACCGTTTGAGTTTGAGCGCATGCCAACCCTCGTGGTTGGGTACCTTAAATTTCCCGACACTATGCAAATTCACCCGTTGTTCCATATCAGCAGAGTCAAGCACTACTAGGACCCCAGAGAGAACTTCCCCGAAAGGGATGAACCTCCCCCTCCTCCTATACAAGTGGAAAAGGACACCGAGTGCGTCATTGCGGACATCCTCGACCAAGACGATGAGGCAAAACAACAAAACATCTTATCAAGTGGCACAGCTACGACGCTGCGCATAACAGTTGTGAACCCTGTGACAACCTCCGCGGCGTCGATCATCTGATTGACAGATACTGCTGCTATCACCAGGCCACATCTTTACACGCGCTGCGACGACGGGGCTAAAAGGGGAGGGGTGTTATGTACCAAACGTATACGGGTCCCTGATCTTCTGGAGTGGGCATCTCTATCATTACAACTTCAACCACTTTCTAGAACCATCAAAAGAAGTGTCAAGACCTTTCGGTCAACCTTCCAACACATCAAGAAACATCGAGATTGCTAGAGATGCATCTTGCATCTTCAATGTTGATCTTCAATGCCCCCCGATTCATTGGCAAAGATTCTCAATCCGACATCTCACAATGCAACTCCACATGTGTCACTCAACAATCGTCTTGACCCGACTACGTGTCATTTCTAACTCAACACTTGTATGTAACTGTTCTGTTATTTTGACACTTGTGTTCCAAGTATAAGTACCGCTAAGTATAAATTGCCGAAGTGTCCTAAATTGTCAAAGTGTGTTATGCCTCACAACTTCTACTTGTTCACCATGTACGCTCCGTTTGGCATAACATTACAGACGTTGACATGCACAAAACCTAAGCCTCAAGATTTTGTCAGAATAAGAGGGGCGTTGTAGAAATGAGTGAAAAAATAGTGGCAAGTTTGAAAGGGAATAGAAAAATCTGGGGCAATGGAGGCTTATGTTTTTTGAATGGGGGTGACGTGGTCATAATCCTCAAAATGGGGGCATTTCAGACATGGTTAGCCAAACCAGGGAGTGACCATATATCTACTAAATCCTCGATATCTATCGCCATATATACGTTTTTCACATTAACCACGCCATATCCAACACTAGAGGTTTTCGCTTCTTTATCAACGCTATATCGAGCAAGCATGCAAAAGAATACGCCATATCCAAATGTATACCCTATGTCGACGTCGCATGCAATGCAACGACAATATGCTAACATCTTCAAACATGAACAAAAAATCACAAACCCCTCTATAGAGGGGTTTGTGACTTTTCTCTCAAAGGTTTGCGAGAGGTTTGAGTGGGGGGTCCGAAACACCCCATGCGTTAAAGGAGAACTTGCAGCGCATTGCGGCAGCGTGGCCTAGCAGGAGCCCACGCAAAAATGTAACCCTAAAATCACGAGTGTAATTTGGAGCAGGGTTTGAAAGTGGATTGCATGGATGAAGATAGGTTTGCTTCTCTGAAAAAACATGTTTGGAAAAGGCGTCTTCGCTTCATCACGATCAAGCAAATGGCCTTTTATATGTTTTTTTCGACTTGCAAACCCTCATTCGTGGATGTAGGGTTTTATGCTTGCACAAGCCGGGCCAGTGAAAAAAAAGGAAACCCTATATCTGTGAATGGGGGTTTGCGAGTCGAAAAGAAGGAAGAAGGTTCTTATTTTGCACTAAGGTGCACAATGTGCTGGTTTTTGTCTCGCATCTCTCACTTGTACTCAGTTGTGTCCTCCCGACTTATGTACATCGACGTGCAGATGACTAACCATGAGACGAGATGCTGATGGAGTGTCGTCCTGGTGGAGCCGATGCACGCTCCGGTCTACATGCAGTTTATTGGAGCCTCCTCCCTCCTTCGTGCTCAGCTCCATCAGCAGACCTCCTCGGCAGTCGTGCCGCCGGCAGGCAGTGCCACTGCATATGCTGCCTGCACACGTCCAGCGTCGTGTTTGACGGCACTGTTGCGTTCGCAGCGCTATGTCATGCCTAGGGTCTAAGTTTCATAATTTTCTGGCACTGTTGGCACCGAGGACTAGCGTAGATGCTGCCTGGGTTTGGGCAGCCATAATTCCTCACTGCTATTCTTCTAGCTGATTCTGTCCACATGACTACGTTTGCAACGTGCGCATTATGGTATGGTCCAGTTTTTAGGCAAAATGGAAAACGCACGCGGGTTTGGGTCGTAGGCCATCTAGCAAGGTTCACAGAGAAAACCTGCCTGCCAGAAAAGATGTCTATTTTCTGATTGGCTTAGAAACTGAGTAACAAGCTCTACAGAGCTGGGAGGGAGCTAGATTTTGCAGGGGTCTCCCATTGTTACTCATTGTTGTTTCTTAAACAGTCGCTTCCATTTTTCAGTTGCTTTCTCCCGCTAACACTGGCGTGCGCATCTGTGAGAAACAAACACAGAGCACTCAGACTTAGACTCTACAGCGGCAGACTAAGGGGGCAACTGACTAAGCAACGAGCATGGAAGCCTGCACGCCGCATCAGCAATGCAACTGCCCCAACCTGTGCTTTACATTAGTTTCCAGCTTGGTATCAGAGCCAAAGCGTAGCAGCAGCAGCAAATAAGTGGCGTACAGGTTCCTGACTACGCCGACGGACCCCCATACTAGCCAATGCAGGGGAAATGTTGCCGGATTTTTCCGGGCAGCATTGACCTACCTGGTGGCGGCACCAGATTTTTTCCCACGGCCACTGGGCTAGGGGAAATGTTGCCAGGTATTTTCCGGCAGCACTGACCCCCACACGTGACACGAGGAGGTGAGTGGCAGGCCGCGTCAGGCATCTGTAAGCGACAACGCACGTGGCGACGTCAACCAGGTGTAGTGATTGGCAACAACAGCGAGCAACAGTAGCAACAGCAAGTAGTGTGAGCAGCAGCTAGCAGCAGCCGTGCGCAGCAGCAACAGCCGACAACAGCAGCAACTCGCGGAAACTCGCAACAGCAGCAGCCTGCGACAGCAAGCGGCAGCAGCAGCCAGCAGTAGTAGCTCATACTAGCAAGAGCAGCAACAGCGAGTAGTAGCAACAGCCGGCTGCGGTTGCACTAGCAGCAAGCAGCAACTAGTAGTAGCTCGCAGCAGCTAGCAGCAGCAGCTGCAGCTGCGGCTTGCACTAGCAGTAGCTGCAGCTGCTTGTAGCCTGCTGCTTGCAGCGAGCAACGAGCTATGATCAGCAAGCTTGCTGCTCGCACCAAGCAACGAGTAACAAGTAGCAAGCAGAGAGCTCGCTGCTCGCAGCTTGCTGCTCACAACGAGTAGTGAGCTTGTTATGACAAACAAAGAAAAAAGGGGGGGAACAAAACATCCCCATTCCCACAGGTGGCCCTACAGCGGTTGTAGCCACCACCACAACCGCTGCAGCAGCCACAACAGTCGCAGCAACAAGCAGTGGTAGCAGTAGCAATAGCATCAGATGCTTCTACAACATCAACCACAGCAGTAGCAACAACAGAAGAAACAACTATAGCAGTAGTAGCAGCTGTTGCTACATCAATTGCCGTAGTAGCAGCAGGAAGAGCAACAAGAGCAGTAGCTGCAACAGCAGACCAGCAACTGTAGCAACAGCAATAGCAGTTGTAGCATGAGTAATAGCGGTTGTAGCGGCAGCAATAAAAGCTACAACAGCAGCAAATGCTACCCTGCAACTGACATAGCAGCGGCTCCATCAACAGCCGTTGATGACGTCAGCCATCCGCTGGCTGCTTTAGTAGCATCAACAAGATCAGTAGCAGTAGCGGCAGCATCGACAGTAGTAGCGACACCCACAACATTACTAGTAGTAGTAGTAGCAGCAACAGTAGAAACAGCAACAATAGAAGCAATAGCAACAGCACCAACATTGATAGCATTAGCGGCAGCCACAACAACATTAGCAACAATAGCAATAGTATCAACACCAACACCCTGTAGGCTCTGCAGTAGGTCATGTAAGTATGACACATCCACTCGCCGCTTTGTGCCATCAGCTTGCAACGTTCACACAACAGCTAGCCGCACTACAGCTGCCGCCACCGCTTCTGCAACAGCAACTAGAGAAGTAGCATCAGCAGCTGTCCCCACAGTAGTAGCAGGAGCCAGTGCACCAGCAGCAGGAGCAGCAATGTCTGCAAGTACCTTTTGTTCCACCCGGGTACGTGAGCCCTGCGGTTTTCCACGCCACGTAGTACCTGCAGCAACACACCCAGCACCAATAGCAGACGGTGACGTCAATCCTAGGCCCCAATCTGGGTACTGGCCACAGGCCAAAGGACTTTGAAACCCCACCACCGTCGCTTCAGACAAGCAAAAAGTTCCGTACCTGGGAGCTCAACTTTCGGATCTGGCACAAGGCGTGAACTTGTGGCCCTACTATGTCCTTCCCTTCGACTCCACCTAAGTGTATGACGCTGGTCGCACTGTGCGTGCCCTCATCCTTGTGGCCCCTCCAGTTACACGCCTCGTCCTCGAGCCCTTACTCAGCATCCTCACCACTGGCACCCTCTTTGATCCGACAGCGGCTTTGCACGTATTCACGCACCCTCATCGATTGTCCAGTGACGTCGAGACCAGCCGCCTGATCCAGGAGTTCAACTCCCTCTGCATGGGGGTGACCGAGACGGTCACCTCCTACTGGCAGCGTGCAGAGGATATCCTGCGCCGCCTTGGAGAGGCCACGCCACCCCCTCTCTCCGCGCTTCCAACCATCAAGCGCGGCGCCACCGACCCCTTATCTCACGTCTTCATCCATTACTCCCAAAACGTCCTCACCGCAATGGCTGCCCAGGATAGCATCATGCCCTGGGCATATAAGCTCCTCCTCCGCATCGAAGGGGCTCGTCAAGAGTTAGACATCCATTGTACAGATTCCCTTGCCTCTCCTGCTGTTGCCTCCGTGGCCGTTACTACCCCAGCAGCAGCGAAGTCTTCCGGCGCCACCTCGTCAAGGAAGAAGAAGTGCAAGGGCACAAAGGGCAAGGGTCCTCAGTAGCAGTGTAGCAGATCCGGCGGCGCCAGCATCTTCTGCCACAACTGTGGCCAATCAGGATACGGGTGGTACACGTGCCCTCTCCCAACTGACAAAACTTGCGTCATCGCCACCATGCATCACGAGCGCGAGCGTCGCCTTGCCACCAGTGGCGTGACCATTGCAGCTTCTACTACACCTTTGCCACTTGCGACAACTCCAATATTGTATCTTTTGCAGCCGTTCGTGCCCGCTCCTCCATCACCGGGTCTTCCAGAAGCATCTCCCTCCTTTGTAGACTCCGGCGCCATTACATCGCAGTCGGTCTACTCCGTCGAACCCGCGAGCGTCAACTAAAGCAGTTCATTGCACTTCATCTTGGCCTTACTCGCCCTCCTCCCTAGGGAAGTGCAAGTTGCGTAGTCTATAGTACCTCCCCATCCTGCATGATAGAGTCTGTTCTGTTGACGTGTCCTATCTCTTTGTCCACACCATCCTCTGTCGTGCCTCTTCGTGATGACCTCGCCTCGCTAGATGACTGGCAGTCTCGGTTCGCACCTCCGTCCACCACGTCAGCGTCGTTTGCCCATTGCCATGTGACTATCAACTACCTAGCCTCACCAGTCCAGGCTCCATCAGAGACCTGGATCATCGACTCTCGGGCCACCCATTACATGACGGCCTCACGTGAGGCGTTTGGTGTCTTTGGTCTCGTCACCGATGTCAACGGGGTACGGACGGGTTCTGGTCAGGTGTTACCCGTTCGTTGTGTCGACATTGTTCGTTTTCGTGGTCCTGGCGGTGATGTCTTTATGATTGATGTCCTCTTTATCCCTGGCCTTGAGCTCAGCCTCCTCTCTCTAACTTCCCTTGATCACATGAGCATGAATATTTTGCATTCGCGTGGTGTGGGCACTATGTCGTTGGGTCCTTGAGGTCGAGTCATTTTGCATGCCACCACCAGTGGCAACTTCTGGCACATACCGTGCCCGTCTGCTTCTACCTCTGTCCCCTTCTCATCCAACGACACGGGCCACCTATTTGCTACTAGCACACTGTCTCTGCAGCACACACATCTCCTGCATCACCGCCTATGTCATGTCCACTCTGCCGCTGTTGACAACATTTTCGCACGCAGCCAGCCACAGGCCTTGACCTAGCCTCCTTTCCTCTGCTATGTCCCACCTCTCCCGACAGAGTCCATCGGCCAGCATGATTGTTATGTCTTGACACTCATGGACAATTATTCTCGCTATCGCTGGGTTTCTTGCCTTTAGCAGAAGAGCGACGTTGCTCCCACCATTCGGATTTGGCTGATCCGTGCTGAACGTGAGTGTGGTCGCCCCCTCTGCCGCTTTCATTCCAATCGCGGGGATGAGTTTTTGGAGGAGACCACACTCTTCCTTGCCTCCCATGGTGTCCATCATGAGACGTTGGCGCCTTACACGCCTGTCAAGAAAGGCATCTCTGAGCGCTGGAACCACACCATAGCCGACGTTGTCTCCACCATGTAGGTTGTATTCAGCATATCTGACGGCCTCTACTTTGAGGCCATGACCTACATAACGTGGATCTGGAACCGGACTCCCCATCAACCCATTCCTCGCTAGTCCAGACCATTCTAGCATTGGTGTTGGGAGAGAGCCAACCTGCATCCCATCCGGGTCTGAGGCTACATCGCCATCGTGTGGTTGCCTGTCCTACACCAAGGTGGCAAGCTCGGGCCTCGCGGCCGTCCTTAAACCTTCCTTGCCGTCTCGCGACAGTCAAAGGCATCGCGTTTCTGGGATCCCACCCGGCACTGCATTGTCGAGTCACGGAATGCCCTCTTCTTTGAGAACCTGTTTCCCTACGACCTCGTTCACTCCGGTGCATCAATGTTTGTCCCGTTGCATGGGGGAGTGGTGGGTCCGTCCTCTATCCAGCCGTGTCCGGGCGTTCCACCGTCTTTGCCTGCGGGTCTGTCTGCGTCGGCTGCCCCATCCGTGTCCGACAGCCCCTCAGAGCAAGTTGCCCCATCTGTGTCCGACAGGCCCTCATAACCGGCTGCCTCGTCCGTGTCCAACAGCCCCTCAGCGTCGGCAACCCTTTCAGTGTCCACCAGCTCCTCGGTGCCAGTTGCCCCGTCCGTGTGCACCAGCTCCTCAAGGCCGGCTACCACGTTTGTGTCCGCCAGCCCCTGAGGGGCAGCTACGCTGTCCGTGCCCACCAGCCCCTTAGGGCCGGCTACTCCTTCTGTATCGATGCGCTACACACGTGGTCTAGGCTGGAGCTTTAGACCCAGAACGCCTCCTCACGTCCTCTCACGCCACGACCCCTTGTCATCCCATGAGGCTCCTCACCTCATGTCAAATCCACTTCCACAGTCATGAGTGGGGACCCTGACACCAAGGCACTTGGCTTGGCCACACTGTCAGTCATTAGTGACCTACATCCAAGGTCAGCTTTGGGCTATGCCTTGCTTCAAAAGGAGCACCGCTATGCCATTGCAGCCACGCTCACGCAGATGCCACCAGGGGCACGAGATATGCATGCCCTCACTATCCGCTCCAAGGAGCGACCAGAGGACCCAGCCACCCTACGCGAGGCTCGGACATCTCCCGAGGCCGCTCAATGAGAGGCTGCATGTGCCGACAAGCTTGCCGCCATTTGGTAGCATCATTTCTATGAGCTCGTCGACCTCCCCCCGGGCCATAAGGCCATGAGCTCCAAGTGGGTTCTCTGGGGAAAGTGGAAGCTAGATGGGTCCCTAGACAAGTCCAAGGCCTGTCTCATAGCTAAGGGGTTTGCTCAGGTCCCTGGGATCGAATATGACCAGAACTTTGCTTCGGTCTGTCGGTTCTCCACGAGCCGGGCGTTGTTCAGCCTGGTTGTCCAACACGGGTGGGAACTGCATCATATGGATGTAAGCCACACCTTTTCCATGGTTCACTAAAGGGCGAGGAACTCTACATTCTGCAGCCTCCAAGCTTTGACGATGGCTCCGGCAAGGTCTAGAATCTACGGAGGGCCCTCTATGGCTTGAAGCAGTCATCGCGCTGTGAGAACCAAGAGAACTATTATACTCTTCTCAGCTACGACCTCCTTCCCGAATCCGCCGTCTCTGCGATGTTCATCAGTTTGTGAGGTCAAACCCTCGTTGTTGTCCTGGTGTATGTCGACAACCTGCTCATCACATCACCGAATGCAGCTGGCATCCAACGGGTCAAGGACTTGCTGCATGCTGCCTACCAGATGGAGTACCTCAGGCCAGCACGAATCTTGTTGGGCATGGAGCTTGAGCATGATCGCTCCGTGAGCAACCTGCATGTCCATCAGGTCGCGTACGTCCAGACCTTGCTCGGGCGCTTCATTGAGGACCTGCCCCTCATGCCGAGAGCATCCTCACCCATGTCACCCGATGGTCAGGAAATCCCCAAGAGATCTGATCTAGCCGTGGTGGGGGAGCCAGTAGACATGACCATGTATCTACGCGCCATTGGATCACTGATGTTTCTGGCAACGACGACGCGTCCAGACATTGCATTTGCCATCAATCTCCTCGTACAATTCTCTCAGGAGCCAGGTCACCTCCACTTTGAGGCCGTGATGAGAGTACTATGCTACGTCATCTCTACCCCACGGTGAGGCCTTATGTTCCATTGACAGCCGTCCGTTGTAGCAACGGGATTCACCTACAATTATTAGGTTGGTAGTCCGGACGGTAACAGCCGTACCGGCTGGATCTTCCTTGTTGGCGAAATGGTTGTGTCCTTGCGCAACGGCAAGCAAGGCTGTATTACACGCAACACTACTGAGGTTGAGTATGTGTCCCTTGGTTGTGGCACTTGTGAGAGCATGTGGCTGCACCGCATGTTCTACGGGTTGCGTCAGTCAGTCCCGTCCATCACGTTGCACTGTGACAATGAAAGTGTCATGGCCATCGCTCATAATGACGGCGTGCACCACACTCGCACAAAGCACATCAATGTTGAGTATCACTATGTGTGTTTGTTGTTGCATGACAATAGCATCAGCATTGTGTGGGTTGAGACAGCACGACAGTTGGCTGATTTTTTTACAAAGGCACAAAAGCGTGACTCGTTTAAGAATACTCTCAGTGCAGTCGTTGTGCATCCGTGACATTCTCTCTCCATAACTGCTTACTCACCGTGCTCTCTGCCCGTCCATGTGCACTACGCCTGTGAGTCGTGGAGGAGTGTTGGTTTTTGTCTCACATCTCTCACTTGTACTCTATTGTGTCCTCTCGGCTTGTGTACATCGGTGTGGAGATAACTAACGGCGAGACGCGACGCTGATGGAGTGTCATCCGGTGGAGCCGACGCACGCTCAAGTCTATACGCAGTTTGCTGGAGCCTCCTCCCTTCTTCGTGCTCAGCTCCATCGGCAGACCTCCTCGGCAGTCGTGCCGCTGGCAGCCTGTGTCGGTGCATATGCATCATGCACGCGTCCAACGCCGAATTTGATTGTACTGTTGTACTCGCAGCGCTATGTCATGCCTAATGTCCAAGTTTCATGATTTTCTAGCACTGTTGGCATTGGGGACTGGCATACATGCTACCTGGGTGTAGGCAGCCATAACTCCTCACTGTTGTTTTTCTAGCTGATTATGACCGCACGACTGTGTTTGCAGCGTGCTTATTATGGTATGGTCTCCTTTTTAGGCAAAACAAACAACACCTAGGTTTGGACCGTCGGCCGTCTCGCAGGGCTCACAGAGAAAACCCGCTTGCCAGAAAAAAGGTATATTTTCTGATTGGCTTGGAAACTAAGAAACAAGCTCTATAGAGCTGGGGGGAGAGAAGATGCGTGGAAGCTTCCTAGCCACAGAGCTGCCGCCTAGGCGTCAGTGCCAGCTCGGACGGTGACGACAATCACAAGTTGTGCACACAACGATAATGGTCTGGCTAAGAGACACGAGGCAAAGTGTCAGAATGCTTCAATAGCATTTGCAGAGAGAGATGACAAATGACAGGTCCATGGCATAAGTACCTGCCGTGGCGCACAGTGGGTGTTGCACGCAGCAGCACACGATGTGTCCTAAAACCGGCCCAAAATCATTGTTTTGGACATAACTCTGCGCAGACATGTCAGAATGCTATGTCGTCTAAACCCAGACGTGCAGAATCACAAGCTGGACGCTACGACTGGTTACATGCATGCATCCGGCATCAAACGGTGGTGACACAATCTAAAAACATGCAAATCGAATGCACGGCTAGTCCACTGATAAACTCCTACGTGCTGCGGAAAAAACTATAGGGGGTCCCTGGCAGCGTCCAGAGCTCCGGAATAGTCGTCGGTCAGTTCCAAGCTGGTAGTCCACCACCAGACAACGCACCTATACCGCCAGAGTCCGTATTAGGGATCTGCATGAGTATGGACCCGGCCAAATGGTCACAGTAAACTCTACTGGTCGATAGGAATGTCACAAATCACAACACTCCTCCAAGACCCGATGGTTCGCATGTCCATACGCGTGCGGCACTGAAACGAGTACAACAACGAGTGCAAAGACAAATGTAACAAAAACACAGACACACCCCACACTCAACCCCTCTCAGGCAAGGGCTGAAGCCTAACAGAACGAATGGCCACCAGAATTTCTCCGTGTGCTAGTGCCTTCGTCAAGAAGTCAACGCGCTACATGTCAGTGCCAGCCCATATGACGGAGATCACGTGTCGCTCCACCAGATCACGCACAAAGTGATGCTCAACGGCAATGAGCTTTGTGGGATCATGAAAGACACCAGAGTTCTCTACAATGGCAAGAGCACTCTGGTTGTCATAACAAAGCACAATGGTGGATACTGACTGATCTAGATCAAGGAACAGGCGCTGCATCCATACCGCCTCAGTAGCCCCTACACCCAGAGCAACATACTCTGCCTTCAATGAGCTACGTGCAATGTAGCCATGCTTCCCGTTGCGCCAGGACACAGCGCTACCACCGAGCAGGAACACGTAACCGGTACGGCTACGTCCATCTGGGCTGTAGGCCCGGTCGCTGTCAGTGTGGCCGTTAAGAACCACCAAACACTACAAGCAAAAGCAGAGTCCAAGGTATGGTGTGGAGACCACGTATTGCACCACTCGCACAGTCGCGTGAAGGGCTCTAGTGTGCGGAGCCTATAAAAACTATGCAAGGAGGTTGACGGCAAAGGCGATGTCATGACGTGTGGTAGTGGCCAGGTACATCACAGATCCGGTGAGACGGAGGTACAAAGTCACATCCACTATTTCCCCCAGTTGTGTGGGATCGTCCACCTTTAGGGCATCCTTCACATCAGGCGTAAGAGGTGTGGAGGCCGTGGGCACTGTGCTGAGGAGGTCGTTGAAGCGCTTCCCCACAACGCGTGCATATCGGGCTTGATACAGCACTAGCGTTCGATGTCTCCGGTCTCGCACGATCTCCATGCCAAGGAACACCACTGCAGGACCAAGGTCCTTCATCCTGTAGGCAGTCTGAAAGACAGCCTTGGCCTCCTTCACGACCTCCAATGAAGGAGACGCAATCAGAAGGCTGTCCACGTAGACCAGGATGGCGGTGAACCGCTCAGGTGTCCGTCGGATAAAGAGAGAGGGATCTGTCTCGCTCTTTACACATCCCGCACGAGTCAGGGTGCTAGTGATCTCCTGGTTCCAACACCGAGGAGACTGCTTCAGGTCGTACAAGGACTTGCACAAGCACCAGACCTTGTCACCGTCCTCAAAACAAGGTGGCTGAGCCAAGTACATTTCCTCATCCAGAGAGCCATGGAGGAACGCATTGTTCACATCCATCTGGTGCAGTTCCAAGTCATGCTGAGCCACTACACCGAACAGAGCTTGAGCTTGAGCTGGGTGTAGGACCTGACACTCGTTGGACACCAGATTCTAATGGTGTAAGACGACGGCTAGGCTCACGTAAGTAACGGGGCTCAAGGGGCACACCTAATCCTCAAAGATAGGCACAACCTCAGCTGGTGAGGGCTGCGACAAAGAAGATGGTGATATCATGCGAGGTGATGCGTGTGTGGGAAACATAGAATTGGGTGTGACAGTAGGAGAAGGTGAGGTAGGCCAACGCACAGAGGTAGGAGTACTGGCAGACATAGGTATGGTCACAGGAGTACGTACATTTATAGGATCATGGGTACCTGTGGGGTGTGAGGGAAAAGGGGTAGAATCTGGCTGTAGTGGAGAGTTCTCTAGGCCAACAGCGATGATCGCTGGGTCATCAAGAGCCAGAGATCGAGAAGTGGAGGGAGCTCAAACGGACACATCAACCTGGCAAGAGGTGGTTGCAGGCGCATACATCCCCCATCCGTCAAGAAACGTCACACTTAGAAACATGCAACGTGATCGATGTCAGATCATAGTAGGTGAGGGACATAAAGAAGAGCACGTCGCGTGACTCAACAATGGGACGAAGAGCAGGATCACAAAAGTGCAAGGCCTTTGACCGCGGGGAGATGCCTACAAAGGCACACAAGCGACCACGCGATGAGACCTTGGACCCCTGCTGGTTCTCGATGTACCACACAGAAGCCAAGGATCCCCAGATGCAAACGAGGTGCAGGTCATCTTGGTGGCCAAACCAGAGTTCATACGGTGTGACGTGGTCCGGAAGGGGACCATGCGGGAGGCGGTTCCAGACCGACGTCATGTAGGCGAATCCTTCAAAGGCAAAGGATCCCGAGAGACTGTACTCAGACCACAAAGTGCAAAATGCATCCTCAATGGTGCGGTTCCAGCGCTCAAAAACACCGTTTTTCTGAGGAGTGGCAGGAGCGGAGACTTGGTGAAAAATCCCGTGCTCGGCAAAGGAGCTATTCATCTCACCAAGAAACTCGCCACCGCGATCCGAGCGGAAGGTCTGCAGCGTGTGGCAGGACACGCTCAGCCATCACTAGCCAGAGGCAAACCGCGAGAGCGGCGTCACTCTCCTTGCATAGGTTGTACACCCACCGCATGTGGTGACGTCATCAGTCAGGGTAATGACGTATCAACCCTGATCGGACAGAGACTCGATAGGGAGAGGACTAAGAAGGTCCGAATGGACTAACTCAAGAGGGCAAAAAGCGCGAGAACGGGAGTCAGGGTAGGTGCAACAATGCATTTTACCCTGAGCGTAGAAGAGACAGTCGATCTTGGGCGGCTTCTTGAAAGAAGCCGCGTCCAGACCAAGGACGGGCTGTGTACAAATGAGCTTCGACACAGTGTCGGAGCCTACATGACACAGACAGCGATGAAGCAATCACTGGTGCTTAGGAGACAAAATGCTAGTGACAAAAACACAAGTTGAAGGAGAGGAGGAGCAAGGAGGAGAAGTCCGAGAGATACGATACAGGTCATCCACAACAGAGGCACGAAGAACAATGCTATGAGTGTCAATAGCAGTCACAGTCGCAGAGTCTACAGTGTGCTCCACAGAGAGTCCCATCAATGTGCAGGCACGTACAGAAAGCAAAATGAGCTCAAGGTCATGCACAAACAACACCTCGAAAAGATACAGGGGGCCAGACGGACCATCGAAACACACGACCCCAACACCCTCGACTAGCAAGGACTGACCAGAGCATGTGCAAATAGAACGAACAGAAACAGCAGGGCCGAGAACAATGAAGTCACTACGATGGCAGGTCATGTGATGAGTGGCACCAGAATAGATGATCCAAGTGCCACCGGAATCACGACTGGAGGACGTCACTGTACAACAGGCAATGGAACACTCGGTCTCAGACGGAGGCTGTGCAACAGGTAGGGAGGAACGATGAAGGACACAGAGGTGAGACTCTTGAATCCAGTCGGTATAGTGAGGCTAATTGTCATCACATGCCGACTGTGCCCTCCCACACGAGTCATCTCGAGCCACATGAAGAGACGGACAGACAGTCCGTGAACCACCCAGTTGTGACAACACACTCGAACCTCCCTGAACGCAAAGTGCCAAAAGGTGTCAGAGCTCAGCGATGGTGCACTTATGTGGGTCCGGGTCACCGCTGCTCGCCGATGGTGAAGGGAGAACTGCTGCGGACGTGGTCGCCAAGCGCTCGTAGGATGTGCTACTCGACGTAGAGCTTAGTGCGTACGTAGCCTGAAGCCCGCGAGTAATCCGCGCCCAGTCAAGCGGCTGCTGACACACGGTGTACCGATGAGCGCCTCCACAGTTGTAGCTGTGAACAAAGCGTCGACCGCTTTTTTCCGATGACGACTGCTGTTGTGACTACTGCTGGCCCAAGCAGCGCCTCTGTCTCCCCTTCTTCCCCTATGCTACTGCCGCGACACCCTATGTCTAAGTCGGTATAATCGAGGTGGAAGAAGAAGAGGAGGATGTGACAGAGGATGGAGAAGGAGACTGCGTAAGGGGCATCGGTGGTGATGCAATGACTACTACAGCAAGGGGAGTCTCTTCATGAGCCACAGCTGCCTCACGGGCGGAAGTCACCTAGAGGTAGAGCTGGAGCGCCCAAGGAAGAAGCTGTAGTGAGGCAGAAAAAGGCTCGAGCACGCTGTTGTTGTACCTCGTGAAGATGTCTGTGTGCTCAATGCAAAATCCGAGCATGATTGTGTGGAGCGTCCACAGTTGTGTATCTCCTGAGGTCCCAAAGCTCATGTAGATGCGCATGGCGCGTTGCTAGTAGTCGACTGCAGGCCCAGCAAGCCCCTGACAAAGGGAGTGAAAGGCATGAACGTGCGCGACGCGGGTAGCGTGCGTCTCTGCATCAACCAAGGATAATGCCAGGTCCCAACCCCCGTGTGGATTAGCGCCAGTGCCTGTGCCCACCTCGCCAAGGAACGAGCGGAAGTCGATGACGGTCTCGCGCGGCATAGCGTGAAGAAGTCCACGCATTGCCCTAGCCGCTGTCAGCACCTGTGCACATTCCGTAGTCTGATACGGGCTGTCAAAGTAGCGCCACACTTCCTCTAAAGTGGCCCAAACCTGGAAAAGGATCTCCCAGTAGTCAAAACCATCTTCGCTGACATACCGTGGGGGCGATGTCTTGAAGGCCTTGGGTTGTCGCTTCGTAGGGAGAGCAACCACAGACAAGGAAGGACGAGGGATGGGAAAGACGCCGGGAAGAGGGAAGTCATTGGGGTGGAGGTCAGGCGACGATCGAATCTCGGGAAAGCGAGATGTGTGTGGGGGTCGAGAGCTCGTCTGGAGGTGGTGGAGACGGTCCTGAAGTACACGAATCTCTCGCTCGAGGTAGTCGCCCTCTATGCCTGGCATACCTAGATCCTCGTCCCAAGGATCAAGAGGTGACGGGTTGGCTCTAGCTCTTGTCTCCGGTGCTGGAGCTGACTCCTGTGTACAGGGTGCGACACCGGCAGCTCCCTCAAAGGTGTGCCATGGGGTCGTGGACTGACCCCGAAGAAGCTCAGTGAGTGTACGGATGGCGTCAAGCTGCTCCCGCTACAGTCGACACATCTCGTCCTTTTGGCTCCACAGGTCCTCGGTAGCCTGCGAATGTGGGCTCATGACCCTTGCGGAGGAAGAATAGGGATCTAGTATCTTCTTTCCCTTATCACCCGACGATACGATGTCGCCGCTCAATATGGGCCGACACATCAACTTGGTTGGATTGCGATAAAATTGGCGTTTCTCGACGAGTTGAAACGCTGGCAGCTTTTGTCTCCGCGACCCAAAATTTCACTAAGGAAATTGTTGATGTCAGCAGGTGGTTGCTGATGTCAGCGTGACCTGATGACATCAGCAAGGAAAAATGCTGACGGCAGCTCCCCTCCTTTTTTTGTTTCAACCTTCGTGGTTGTTGCGCAAGCAGGCGGCCGCTCCATAGCAGCCATGCGGAAGTTGTGCGAAAGCTACGCAATAGGTTCCGCTCAGCTACTGCTGCATCGTCACCTGCAGCAACAGACGCGCGGCTGCATGCGCAGCTCTGGCAGCATCTGCGCTCTGTTGTTGCTGTTGCTGCGCGCTGCTGCCGTTGTGCGCTCTTGCTACTCTAGTGCTCTGTTGTAGTGTTGTTGTTGCTGCTCAATGTTGTTGCTGCTGCCCGGCACTGCTGCCGATGCCGTTGCGCAGCATTGCTATGCGCTGCTCCCATTACACGCTGTTGCTACTACACGCTGCTGATGCCGCGTGCAGTTGCCGCTGCATGCTGCTGATGCCGCGTGCTGTTGCTGCTGCTGTGCGCTGCCGCCTGCTAGTGCCAATGTCGGCAACTGCTGGCGACCGCAGGCTACTATAGCTGTCGCCTGTTGCTGCTAGCGGCTGCTACTCATGAACTCTCACGTGATGATAGTGGGTGACGTGGACGGTAGTCTGCTATCGTCGACAGGTCCTTGTGGATCTGCTACAGCGCTGACTCTCACTACTGTTTCTCTGTTGCGTCTATGCTACGCAACTCGGCGAGAACTGTGTCACTGCATTGATACCAAGAGAAGATGCATGGAAGCTTCCAAGTGACACAGCCGCCGACTATGCGTCAGTGCCAGGTCGGACGGTGACGATAGTCACCGTGCACACAACGGCAATGGTCTTGCTAGGAGACACAAGGTAAAGTGTCACAATGCTTCAATAGCATTTGCAGAGAGATGACAAATGACAGGTCCATGGCATAAGTACATGCTGCGGCACAAAGCGGGTGTCGCACGCGAGAGCACACCATCTGTCCTAAAACCGGCCCAAAACCATTGTTTTGGCCGTAACTCTGCGTAGACATGTCAGAATGCTACGACGTCTGAACCCAGACGTGCACAATCACAAGCCAAACACTACGAATGGTTACATGCATGCATCTGGCATCAAACGGTGGACACACAATGCAAAAACATGCAAATCGGATGCACGCCCAATCCACCGATAGACTCCTACGTGCTGCAGAAAAACTGCATGGGGTCCTGGGCAGCGTCCAGAGCTCTGGAACGGTCGTCCGTCAGCTCCAAGCTGGTAGTCCACCACCAGACGACGCACCGGTATCGCCAGGGTCCGCATCAGGGATCTGCATGAGTATGGATACGGCCGAGTGGTCACAGTAAACTGTACAGGTCGACAGGAACGTCACAAATCACAAGAGGGGAGAGCTAGATTCTGGAGGAGTCTCCCATTGTTTCTCTTTTTTGTTTCTTAACCAGTCACCTCCAGTTTTCAGCTGCATTCTGGCTCTATCATTTGCACGCGCATGTGTGAGTAACAAACACTGAGCACTCAGACTTAGACTTTAGAGCGACATACTAAAGGGGCAGCTGACTAAGCAATGAGCATGGAAGCTAGCACGCTGAATCAGCAAGGCAGCTGCCCCTACCTGCGCTTTAGATTTGTTTCCAGCTGAATGTAAAAACACCAGCTTTCAATTGAGCATTCAATAAGTCCAGCTCTATTGGTGAGGAGACTATTTACAAGTTTTGCTTCTTTTCGAAGTGCTTCCAAATAAGATATTCTGGAATAATTGTATTCTTAAAAAAATTTAATTATACGTACAAAGTGATTGAATTCGAATAATGTTTCCACATGCAATGTTTCCATGAACTACGCTGCCGCCATTCATTACATCCATACATATGTTAACGTGTGTGTGTGTGTGTGTGTGTGTGTGTGTAAATGTACATGCTTCCATTTATAATTTTTCATAAGTATGTATTGAGGAAAGGCATCAAATGTATGAATTCGTGTAGTATCTCATGCATGTATGTTTGATTCGACCATTGTGTTTGAATGATCCATCTTGACTTTGTGTGTGACCACCAATCGTAATTTCATTATAGGTAATACTTCGTGAAATTTAATGATTTGTAGTGTTCATTTTTTGTGAGATTTATTCCTTTAGCATGTAGATCCAACATTTTAAAGTTTTGGTAAACTGTTAGCTGAAGCCGTTTATGTAGCTTCGACTACATTCGAGTGTGTACAAGTTGGTTCCTCTCGATTTAATCTCGTGCCCGGAGAATGATGTGGTTGAATGAATTCGTCTCGTTGATGAGTCTGGAGCGTGTGAGAGAGTCAAAGTTAGTACATTAAAAAAACTCGACCTTGTCGAATATTCTTGGTGTATTCACTGTGCCCTACAGAGACAAGATTTAAAACCACAGATAGCATGATAGCGGAAATTCCAAAAACTAGTCCACGAACCAATAGCAATATGGTACTATGTAACACAAAAAAAGGCTAATCGCTTGATCGTGAGTCTCGTGACGAGGGGGGGGGGAGGTAAGCAAGGGGGGGTGGAAAATCACCCTCATCGCTTTTCGTGATTGGAGAATTCATTCTTCTATCGGGCATAACCATCAAAATGGGTATGGAATGATTTTCTTTCAACTTTTCGGATATAGATGTCCTCTTTATTCCAGTGGCTGATATGTTAGGCTTTTGTTGACGTTTGCCCTGATATATGAGCTATAACGCCCTCGGCCAAAAGTGGGGAGGTTCTGGTGCTTAGCCGCCTGCAGGCATGTGCAAATAATTCCAGCACAGGCCGAGCCGCACTCACGGCCGTCTCTGTGTCCAGATAGACCTTTGTGCGCTCGAGTGTACGCCTGGCAGCTGTCCTATTCGGAGGTTTGTGTGACAAAGGCTGCAGGATCGGAAGCTGCATCGTTTCTTCTTGAAATAGTAATGTTTAAAACGGGGCGTTTTGGCCGCGGTGTTTTTCGTTTGAGGACGCGGAAGCTGCCTCATGGGTGGGTGGCTGTTCTGTCCTCAAACCCAATCACCGGTCAAATCTCGTTTAGCAGCTGTTGAGCTTCAACACTGCCTGCAGCATTCCATGTGTTCATTAGTATAGTTTACAGTAGGCTTAAGCCACTAGGAATGTGTTTTTCTTTCTATCTTTTTCCTTCATATTTACACATTCAGAAGAGAACGATTTCAACAATTCTTCACACTACGGAAGTCCAATAAAACCTAGCTTTCGGTTTACTTCACTTAAAAAGATGAAACCTTTAATTTGGATCGATTTCAGGCAGGGAAATTGATTATTCCCGAGCGTTAGGAGTTACAGACCCGGGAGAACAGGCATGCGCATCGCCGCCTGCGCGAGGCTGAGCCATGAAGACAATTGTTCGTACGCAGATGACGATCGAACGACTCAAGTTCGTAGCTTGGGGCAGTCTGGAGTTTATTGGGTGGTCCGCGTTTGCCGGAACAGGCATGAGTCCTTCCGGTCGCGTGTGTAACCGCCGCACGCTTTCCATAGCGGGGGGAGAAAAGGAAAAAAACGAGTTTGATAAAAAAGGGACGGAATAAGTTGAAGCGAATCAACAAGCGGACATCTCAAGTTCATGTTTCCCATACCTCTTCGACAACGCTTGGGCATTCCACCATTTTCGAGTTCGAACCTTCAGCCGATAGGTTCCAGGCGCACCCTGGAAGCCCCTTTTTGCCGCCTCACGGACTGCGGTTCTGTTGCATCGGCCTTCTGCACCTTTCCCCTTCAATCATTTCATAAAGTTACTGTTTCCCATGTTTGTGTTTGTTCTGCGATTTCTTTACTAGTAAAACCCCTTGGGTTTGCCTTCAGTTTCTTGGCACGTTGTGAAATGATAATGATGATATTGCAATAACCCGCATCCGGACAAGCTTTGCGCCGGCTACTGCCCCGCAGTGGGGCGGCGGTGTAACGGAAGCGCTCGAGCACAGGCGCTACTATTCCCTTCGTCCTCCTCCGCGCTAAGCAACTGCCCACCTCCCCCATCCCTCACTGGCCGAAAGTGCAGCCCGTTGCTGCCACCAAGTGGACGACGGTTCTGTCCTCATCCACAGTGACTGCGCTCGCTCACTGCGCAGCGGGACATGGGCCCACACACCCAACACACGTCCCGTAATGTGTACATTTATATTCCGTTCACTTATGAGATCCGCAAATTGAGCTAAGGCGACTCGGGAAGAACATGATCAACGTTTTAGCAACTCTTGTGAGACGCGAGATCGTGCATAAAACGACACTTCCTGCTGGGAGCCGGCTTGTCTAGAGCGAGGCCAAGACGTGTAAAAAACGAACGGAACGCCGCCTGTTTCCTCTGTCGCTGTTAAGCTCTGGTGTGGTGGTTTCCTCAAGAAGTTATGAAAACACCTTTCAACTCGTAAAAATCGAGCACGTTCACGACGGCGCAGCCGTTTCCGCTGTTACTAAAGCTATAAGCATTTGGCATACGCCCTTCCGATGCGATGGATCGGATCCGCGAGTTGCTTTTTTTTTTCCCCCTTCTGCAGCTGGAACTTTCTCAGCTCGCGGTAACAGACGAAAACCACTGCGAATCCGCAGAGGTGCGTTTTATCCTCAGCTGTAAGCTGTGGTTGGATGGGCTGCCATCTCGCATTGCCAATGATTTCTCATGGCCCCTTCGTTTGACCCATGAAGCTTGCACCGCACAGCCCAAAAAAACTGGAATCTTGTGGTCGACCATCGTTGACGGGCAAAGCGTGATTATTTTGACAGTAAGAGCGAAAGCCACTCTCAGAAGAGAACGAGATATCTCTCTTCTGCGTACGCTCCACCACACCGAGTTCTGTGTTGCTTAGATTTGCCATGGCACAGTACAGCCTCAGCACCTCCCACACCCTCTACCACGCACCGTGGGCAATGCGTGCGCGCATCCGTGCCGCAGTGCCAACAAACACGGAAGGGTGCAATAATTGTCGGCGGCTCGCACGACGGCTACAGGCGGTAGCCTGTATCCGGTAGCCTAAAAGCTACGCAGCGGCAGGTTGCTGTTGCTTGGTCGCTTGTAAAACCAACCACCCGTCTCCGCCCCAACTCTCGACTCATCACCGGATCCCTTTTCTGATCCATCCCTGCGAACGCGCCATCCCGCTCTGGAACCGCGCGCGGTGCGTCCATTGCGCGCTGCGCACGCCTCGGCCGACGCCCTGCGAGGAACCTACTCTTGCAGCTCGGTACAGCTGGGGTGTCCCTCGCCGCAAGCTGCAGGTGCAACTGCCGGAGCTGGTTGAGCAGCAGCAGCAAGAGCAGGAGCAGCGGCTGCTGTCCTGCAGAACGTCTCTCTCTCTCTCTCTCTCTCTCTCTCTCTCCCCCTGCCTCCCTCCCTCCCTCCCTCCCTCCCTCCCTCCCTCTCCCCCCCCACCCCC
>SZWC01010473.1:88621-99681 GCA_023375785.1 Penium margaritaceum | reverse complement strand
TCGGGGCGAAAGAGTGGCCAGTAAAGGATGAAGCAGCGCATACTGTAGGACAACAGCGCGCGTGCCGCCAAATCTTGGCTGCGGTCCCACATAGGCGACACGCAAGCCCACCGCGGGCCCTTCGGACAAACGGTTTGCCGCGATGCAGGCTAGAGATTTCCTGCGGCAAATATTTTATGGACGGTTATGAGCGACGCCATATCCGACGAGCAAAATAAACCATATACCGTTGACTCCCAGTATTTTCGTCGAATATCCAGTCACTTCCGACTTTAACAATATATAATTTGGCATGTATGAGTCATTTTCGGAGACTAAACTCCGCCAGCGTTAAAAGGGAACTTCCCAGGCGTCGCTACCGTGGGGCCTGGGAGGTGTCCGAACCTTAATAGAACCCCAAACCCACGCATGTAACCAGGGGGGTTTCTTCAAACTCTTTTTCATTCCTCATTTCGAGCTAAAAAACAGGTATAGGGTCAACGCCCGTAAGGTAAAATTCATTCTTTACCTGGTAGCTGGCGTGGCGCTTTGGTCTAGGTATGGCGGCGCACAAATAAACCAATGTTTTATAAACCAAGTAGTAATGTGTTCCTACATGTTCGGCGCGCACGGCATATTCCATGGAAAACCTGGCATACCATGGCAAAGTGATGGCGCCGTTCGTGTCTAAACTAGAGTTGTGATTTGCTCATCAAAAGTCTCAAAACAATGGCGGTTGTTCACATTTGTGTTCCACATGCTACATTCACATATGGTGGTCTCACAAATTAGCCACTCAACTCGGCGCATGCGCAGGCGCCGAGTCAAGTTGCTAGTTGCTCTCGACTGGTTTGTCAGAAAACGAGCTGACAAAGTGCTCTTTTTTCTGGTTCAATTAGTCAAATAGCTACAAATGGGATTTTTTGTTGTCCAATGGTTCAACTCACGGCTTGTTAAGGGTGCGTTTGGCATGCCACGATTTGTGGCACCACACGACTAGGTTGGTGGAATACGTGTAACTGAACGGGCCCCGTGTTACGAGGTTGTTTGGACAAAGTCGCGCAAAATGTGGCGACAGACACCATGTGCACTCGATTTCATGCTCGTGTGATACCGCCACGTAGGAATCGGGCAGATATTACGTCGCAGCGGTAGGAATCGGGCAGATGTTGCTTCGCACCCGTGAACAGACAACCTTACGCAGCGAAACTAGACACTGGATGTCATCGTTTGCATTTTGTAGTGCGTTTGACGTGTGAAATCTAGTCAAACATTTTGAAACCTGATAAGTAAAATGTTTCTTTTCTTCTCGTACGTTCACCCTCCTCCACTTTCATTCTTTATTTTAATCCATCCGCGACGACGCCACTATCCACATTTCCAGACATTCTACGCCTTTCGATGCTTAACAAATCTTGGTTTTTTTACTCCCATGCGTCGAGAGTCTTGCAAGGAGGTGGTCGATTGTTGCCTGTTTTCGCCCTTCACTGTCAAGCGAGAGTGACTAGCGTACGCAAGGCACAGCCACATAGAAATTGTGCCTCTGGCAACTTGTTGCAAGGCATAATCGACGCCACTTCGGCGCCACCCTCCATCGACAAACCACCAAACGACCTGCTGTCACCTTCGTACACTGCCAAGTGACACCTTCCACCAAACCATGGCGGCCACTACATACAAGATGCCCAAGGTGAAGGTGGTGAAGGTCTCTCCAGCTTAACTAACCCGAGAGTAGGACAAGTACTTTGGAGAGGCTTGCGGACTTGGTTGTGAATAGCAACTGCTTTGCCGACAACTCCATTCTGAAGAGCACTGTCTAGAAGGTCATCTTGGATGACTTCAACGTGTGTTTTACCCATTGCCTGGGCCGCGTCACCGCCTAGAAACAACTTTTGGACCGAAGAAACAAAATCAAGTTCAAGTGGTGCAGGTACAAGGCATTAAGGAACTCCACTGGCGGCGGCTGGGAAAGGGAGACTGATGCACCGCAAGCACGTTCTGATGTGTGGCTTAACCACCTCAGGTGCTTTCCAGAGGATGTAGATTTTCCAACGAGGTGCATCCTCCTTCCCCTTTGTGAGATATACTTTTCACGAAGTGTTGCTACGATTTAGAGCGCTAGAGACACTGTCGTCATTCCAGATGATGACGTTCATGGGGCCCATGATGGTGCCGACGCTGCTGCCATGACTGTGGGGATTGGGAGGGGCTCAGCCAACGCACCCGCCGATGAAGAGGAGGGTGACGGAGAGGATGTTGCAACGAGTCAGCCGCAATACAACGAACATAGAGTCCTACCACATGGGGCTGGAGCACCATCGAGCACTGTCCATACCGAGGTATGCCCTAATCCTCCCCGCAACGTTGTCAACCCGTCCCTCGTTGCCTCTTCTACTCTCACGAACTCATGCCCGCCCATAGCTTAGGCCAATTTCCTCTTTTACACTTACCTTCATATTTCCTCTACTTGCCTTTTTCGCTCTCATGTACCACGTCCATTCATTACCCTTCAATTCCCCTTACGACCTCTTGTTTAACGGTTTCCTCATCTTTTATCTCTTTTCTTTTGCGCTGCTCCTATATGGGCAGGACGCACCTGCCAACGACAACAAGCGGAAGCTCCAGGAAGCAGTGGAGACTACATTACAGCCACAGCGTCGCTCGTCGGGTTCCTCCATTGTCGCAGCTAGCATTGACCATCTTGCGCAGACGGGGTTATTGCTCGCGTAGGAGGTGTCTAGTGCTGATTCAAGCATCAGTGATCAT
The DNA here is from genome assembly GCA_023375785.1 of Penium margaritaceum. Lineage (NCBI taxonomy): Eukaryota > Viridiplantae > Streptophyta > Zygnematophyceae > Desmidiales > Peniaceae > Penium > Penium margaritaceum. The sequence continues at coordinate 96,936 of SZWC01010473.1, read as the reverse complement.
GCACTCGCGTGACTCCAAGCGCTAGAGACCGACGATGTCAAAGTCTTCCTGGACGTTGAATATTTCTTCAAGGACGAAGACAAGGTGTGTGCATACCTTCAACTCCGTCCGGTAGCCGCAGCAATGTGGCTTAATAAGCATTTATCAAAGATGCAGCGTGCTTCCGGCCAAGGCAACCCCCAAGAGCGTGCCACTAACCATGGAGGGGCTACCCTTGGCATGGCCGTGGGCAACTCTACCGACCTAAACCGCGGCATGGCCAATGATGCCATAACCCTTGGCGTGACTTTGGGCAATGCAAACGTCATGAACAGTGGCGTGTATGGTGCTGGTCGTGATGACAGTCTACTCTAGGATTGCTAGCGAGATCATGTGTGTGTGAGCGACGTTGTGTGTCAGTGAGATGAGAAAGTGGTCTTTGTAATGTTCACTCAAAAGTTCATCAATCCTCCTTTGCTTGTGTGAGGCATGTATTGCATTCTTTCCAACCTTCCTCTACTTTCACACGCATGCTTTGCAATCTAGAGTCTAACAGAGAAAAGAAAACCATGCACTAGAATTTGTGCTTCCAAAATTGGTTCAATGCAGCATGCATCGTGGAGAATGTGGATTAGACATATGGATTTGTGTAATCTTCAATAAGAAAACAGTTTCATTATCACTTCAACATTGTAGAAAATACTCCATTGGCGCATCATGGGAGCGTCCTGGCAATGCATTGAAGAATGCCCTAACAATGTCCCACCTCCTTATCTCGAGCAAGCGACATTGTTCTGTCGATAAAGCAGTCCCATATAGCTCTTGGCTATACGTAGGAACAACTTCCTCTCCCATCTGTGGAGTAGCCACTTCCTCAAAAGCTGATGTACAAGACTCCTCACGTACACCCCCCAAGGCTAAACCATCGTGAACCATCATGAATTTGTATAGCACACACGGTGCAATAACGACATCCCTTTGCTTGTCGAATGGGAAGCGATGCATCTTCTTCAAAATCTTGAACTTCGACCTGAGTACCCCAAACACCCATTCCACAACAATCCTATTTCTAGAGTGACGATTGTTGCAGAGTTCTTGGGGATTTTGGGGGCGTCGCAAACCGCTTCGCAATTCCTTTACGTGGTACCGACTGCTGCAATATGGTGGAAGAAGACCATGGGTGAAGGAAAAACCCAAATTTATGAGGTAGTAGCACCCCTCGGGAATGGAAAACCCTTTCAAAAAGGCACTCCACAACACCTTGGAGTCGTGCGTGGATCTCTCCCATCCAGCAAGGATAAAAACAAAGCGACCATCTGGACGTTTTGCAATACGGTTGTCTTGCAGTACCAAAAGCGGCTCTAGTCACTCTCTGGCACAATATCCTTGATGTGCGTTTTGTCAATTGCACCAAAACAACCGTTGAACACGTCATTGTTGAGAGTGTCTTCTGATGCCCATTTCATGCCCTCGGCTATTGTAGGCAATTGAATGTAGTCTGTTTGTAGCGATAAAATTGTTGTGAGCACCGCGTTGAAGATGCGATGAATTGTCTTGCCGTTATGCTAGAAAATGTGTTGTATGGCACCATTGGAGGCAGTGTGTGCCACAACAGAGATGAATATAAGCAATCTTTCTCTGACTGTGATGCCCATTTTGGATGTTCCAGAATGGCACTTGTGAGTGAGAATGTCACACAACTTGTTGAAGGCGGATCGTTTCATCCAGGCCACTTCATGGAATTGTGTCTCACTCTAATGAAGGAGAATCTCCGTCCATTCAGCACCATGCGTGCGTTGATAGCGTAAGAGACGCTTTTGAAAGTTGAGGGCCACAATTAGTAAAAAGGACTTGGAGCATGTCCTGCCACCACTTGAGGAAAGTGGCACCTCAGGTCATGGCGAATATTCGCATGGTGAGTGGCCTACTGTTGTGGTCAATTCTGAAGTTGATGGCAAGGATGTCGAGAACTAGGTGGAGAATGAAGCGGCACACCAGGTACTGTCTCTTTGGAGGTAGGTTGTGCCCCCCCTCGATTGTGCAACGGGATGAAAAGTTTCATTGAAATACTTGTAAATATCTTATTGACTTGTGTCCTAATCTAGCCATCAATGAGACAACCTCTCTTACCGAGTATTCGTGTGACAATTCACAATGGTAATAAGGGTCTTCTACAGGCAAACGGTGCTTTAGTAGCAGTTTGCATTGCATTTAAATTGGTAGCAAAAGAAATATGCATGAAACTTCCTTATCCATTGTAGCGTGCCAAGAATTGCGCACTTCGAGACCTGTTGCGTTAGCTCTAACTTTAGCTAGTAAGCAATGACGAATGCAAATACACAGAAAAACATGGCAAACAAGAATTCCCACGGTCAGTGAGGTTGGCACCGCAAAAACATCATCTACGAGGATGCACAAGCCAAACAATTCCGAGAGGAATGTCCAGTTACGTCTACACAGATTCGTTTAGCTATGTTGATTCTGCTCACCTAGTCATGCGATGCCACAAATCGTGGCATGCCAAACGTACCCTAAAACAATCAGAACATCACACAACTTACTTCAAATAAGAAGTCTCAATATCCGTGACTTCATTCCGCCATTGATTATGAAAAACTCATACTATGCTTAAAGGTATAGAGACGATGTGTCTTAGACACAAAAATTGGCATAGGAGAGTTTGAGGTATATATTGCCCAAAGAAAAAATTTTAAACAGAAACCATGTCTCAATCAAGGTTTATCAAACATGAAGATTTTCTTCATTAGAATTACATATTCACACATCAATTAACGTGGTTGAATTTTGAAAAAAAATCCTTTAAAAAGGGAATAAAAACGTCTTCATATTATTATGAATTAATGGGAGGAATAGCACATTACTCTAGTTTATTGTCAATAAAAATTCTCAAATAAAAGAAATAAATACCTTTTTATTCACGCCATGACTTTAATTCATTTTCCATGCCACAGAAAATATGTGAAGTTGAGTTATTATAATTATTTTTCAACTTAAATGAAAATTAAAGAGATAAATAATCTTCAAATATAATTTATGAAGAATTAATGCTTGACAAGATTCGAGTTTTATCCTTTTCTGCAACTTAAATCATGCTATAATAAGAGTTTAGTTCATGGTGAAAGATAAAATTTAATCATTTTTAAGAAAGCAAAACTCGTATTGTTTCTTACCTACAAGTCAATTTTTTATACTAAATCAGACTAAGATTCAATTACTTTGATCACTATTGCGCCACAAAAACTCTTTTAAGTAAATCCATAAACTTCATCATACATGAGCAAGAAATAACCATGATGTAGTCATTGGTATGTGAAATCAAAACCTTTTATCTTTATAAAAAGGTATATAAATTAGGTCTCCATCTTCATTTATGCTTAACGTGAACAAAACTTCCAGTTTTCTCCATGTTCATCACGATGTTAGAATAGAACAAATACTATTTTGAAATGAAAATAAAAAAATTGCTTCTTACCAGTCCTTCAAAAACCTTTTGTAAAATCATGCACTAAATCAATACATTCATACAAAATAGATAACCATGATGTTTTTATATTTCATGCTCAATGACAAAGTTTTATCTTTAAGAAAGATTCTTACTTTGGCTACATTGATCTCGAGGCGCGTATTGGCCCTAAGACCTAATGCAAGGACCTGCATAGGTGGAGCCATCAGCGCTAAGACCCGCATTTGTGCACCAACCATCAATAGTGCGCGGCGAAAAGGCCTCGTGTTTCTGAATTGCCGCTCTCATGCCAACGAATGGCTCCTTGTCGTCTCGAGGAGCCCATGTGCACTATGGGGATGACGAATAAATCACTCCATCCAGTGTATACAACTCACACATTTTGGTCTTTATACCTTGTATCACAAAACATTAGAATCATTGTCATATTGTAGTCAAACATACGTTTGTCGGCTATAGCTACTCACAATATTGCACAACCACTTATGTAGTTCAAGCACCAAGAAAACATGCAAGATGAGGGACATTTCTCATTTGATAAGGAAAGTTATTGAGTTGCCAATGTGGCCTGCCATCAAGGTTGTCCAGACATCTGATTCGTGGCAAAAGTCGACACGGATCCATCGTTGTTACATCACCTCATGATTCACACATGAATCACCTCATTACATCACCTCATGATCATGACCCCTTTCAACGTCGGACGTCCGGATATGGTGTTTCCTTAGTCGTCGATGCTGTCCAAGGACAATTAAGTCTAATCCAAGAAAACCTGCACTCTGAGTGTGAGTCTGAGTATGACCGCATTCAAAAGAAAACAATGCCTCAAATTTCCTTGTGGTCAGGCAAGGGTCTGTGACAATGTGGATTGTGATTCTAACATGCAAGATACGTTCAAGGGGCCTGTTGATGTCAAGATTTAACGATGCGGCTTCCCGATTTTTGCGATTGGTTGTCAAGGCCCCTTGGTTGTTGAAGAAACGAGCTGCAATGTCAAACCGCTAAATTAACTGAGAATTAAAAAAATCGTATTGAAAAAACATTGAAACAGAAACTCTACTGTTTCTAAGTTAATTTGATGTAATTCACTAAATTCCTTACTATTTTATTAAGTTAATGTTTTATTACGGCATAAAACATGATTTTGAGTGGAAATTATGTCATTAGCATTCCATTCATAGTTCCTTATCGAAATATGATAAACAATGTTACCAAGATTTTTAATTTTCAATCTTTTACGTTCCCTTTATATTAACAAAATCATGCAAATTCCCTTGTATACATGATAAAATGAAATTAGCTTTTAAACTAATACTTTATGTGAAATTCGATAACTACTTACATTAATGTGTGAATATTTATTCTTTGATGAAGAAAATGTTCATTTTTTGGTAACTAGATTGAAGTATGGTTTGGTGCAAACATTTTCTTCTACATTGTAGACCTATTTTCTCCCTTTGTAACGTCATACACCAGGAAATATCTTCACTATAAACTTGAGCATAGAATGAATGTTTGAAAATCAGACGCACAAAGACTTCGTAGAGATCAAGGCTACTTGTTACAAAAACTTTTTGTGATGAGACCAATATTGTGAATAAGTTGAAAGTCGAATCACCTAAGACAATCAAAATTTCAACTCGTGACTGATGAAGTGATTGACCATTTTTCTCCACTTCATGCAAGCGCGCACATGTCCGAGTGAACAGGGCTTTGCTATAAAATGTGAGAGTGGTTGTCGCGAGCAAGGCACTCGATGTCCATAAACTTTTGGGAAAATTACTTCAATACCTACATATCAATTTATTTGACTCCCAGCTTATGTATCTTACTTGTCCCTTCACAGAACATCTCACTAGTCGGTAACCATGATCTCCTCAGCGTTATTTACAGACTCTTGCCACCAACGATGTACAAATCTCAAGTTTGATCTCCGGCTAATAGATAAAATATATCCTAGTTACACAGTATTTCTAGTGATAATCCAAAATCTAAAACAAGCTATAAATATTTGAAAAGGTAAACCTAAGCGAATGTCAAGTCTAGTTAGTATAGATGTCTCCTTTGTCGGGAAACAATCCGGTGCATCCGTTTCATACTTCATAACCATTAGAACAAAAAAAGAGTAAATCATATTCATTTCATTACATTAGCCAGAATATGTTTTTATTATTCTATAACATAGAAAAACTTGTTAAGATAACTTTTACATTAGCTCATTTTTAGTTTCGGTGAATGAACAAAAATATAAAACAGAAGGCCATACACATTGGCACTAAAACTGATGTATAATGCAATAAGGATTGAAACCAACAATTAAAAACAAACTCATTGGAGGTAACGAAGCCATTTGTAGTGAAAAATCTACAATATTTACGCCAAATCATGAATCCAAATTGAAGATGTCATCATTCCTTTTCAGTTTAATGAAACATAAATGAAGCCATGATCTTGCATTTTATACTAGTTACTAATAAATAAGCCAAACAAATATTGAAATTGGGGAGAAAAGTATGACTTTCAAAAAAGAGTTTGAGATAGTTCAGAGTTCTACAAGTCAAATTTAATGTACATTATGATCACCTCTGACCATAAGTTCCCCCACACTCAGCTTTTCCAAGAATGAAGGCATGCACAAAAATCATTGAGTTAAAGATTACATGTTCTTACATGATAGATCATGTAATAGAAATATTTGAGTTGAAATAAAAAAATATAAATCTAATGGTTTCGTCTTTCTTACATGAGGACAGTCCATATCCCCAGGATAGATGCATCACAGAGCACTTCATTTGGTCTTTAGGGGTTCGAGAGTTGAAGCCTCATTGAAGATGTCAGAATTTCCTTGACACACACAAATTCATACTCACACTCATCAGATCATATCCATGTCACCTCTTTACGTGTGAGGTCTGTGAGTGGGGCGACAAGGCTAGAGTACCCTTCCATGAAGTGACGGAAGTAACTTGCCAAGCTTAAGTTGGCTTGTATCTCACCCACATTGGATGGCTGAGGCTAGTCCACAATAGCTAGCACTTTACAAAGATCCACTCGGATTCCTTTGCTACCAACAATAAAGCCCAAGTATTCTACATTCGGTTGTGCAAATGCACACTTTTCCATATCAACAAAGAGCTCCTTGCGGAGGATCTCGAGCATGGTACATTGATGTTTTCTATGCTCCTCATGATTCTTCAAGAACACCAGAATATCGTCAAGGTACACCAAGACGATTTTGCCCAACTGGTCACAAAACATGTGATTCACTGTGGCTTGAAACGTTTATGGAGCCTTATTAAGACCAAAACCCCACTTGAAATCGATAATGTCGTAGAATTCTTACAAAACGTAGTTTTGGGAACATCTTCTTCAATAATCTGAATTTGGCGATATCATTCATCAATATCAAGGGAACAGATAACCGTTGCATCTTGAAGTTCATGAAAGAGATCCTCCATCCTTGGCAAGGGGCAATGTTTTTTAGTCGTAAAGCTATTTAACAAACGGTTTTCAACACACATGTGCAAACCTCACTCCTTATTGACAAATAGGATGGGAGCTCTGAATAGAGAGCTGCTGGGTTCAACCCATCCCTTTGCCAAGTAGTCCTTGATTTGTAATTTGGCTTCTTCATGCTTGGCAGTGCTGAGGCAATACATGGAAAAAAACGATGGCCTTGCTCTTCACTCCATAGGGATCATATGACCAAAATTCCATCTAGCGATAGGCCATCAGGGAGTGGGCCAAGAACAAAAAACAAAATCTTCAAGGAGAGAGTTAACATCACTAAATCATGACATTGTATCGTCTTCATCCAACTTACGACGTTGATTTAGGAACACATTGTGCTCTTTATGCATGTATCGATGCATTTGAATCACCGTAAGGACAGATTTTTCACTCTTATGAGAGGACTTTACACAACCCATAAGCAAAAACATGATGGAATGCTTGCCTTTTTATATAGCAAGTATCTTTGTGACCCAAATCATGTTGGCCTTGTGCTCATTGAGCCAAGGATAACATAGAACAATGTCAAAATGACCTGTCAGGTCAATGACAGTATAGTTGAAGATTATTGAGAGAGTTTGTAACTTGAGCCTTGCCCGACATGTGCCAAGTACATCGACCTCACGATCGTCACCGACAGTGACTTCTCCCTCACAAGGCCTATGTTTTAATCCTAGCTGTTGCACATAAGAGGCACTAATGAATTCACCATCAACACCTTTATCAACTGAGACTTGCATGCTTTCCCTAGCCAGATGACCTGCAAATTGCACTATCATCTTTGTATGTGAGCGTGTGAATAAGATTTTTAGAGGCTTGGCCTACAAGTGGTACACGCAAACGTGATCTTTGCTACAACTTAGCTCAATTGAGTCACCCACTTTCTCCCGCATGTGGTTTCCTTTGTTTACACCATACAAGAGTTGCCATCCATTCAAGAGTTCTTTCTTGAGACGCACAAAGATCGAAACTTCAATAATCACTTGGGTGAGAAAGTTCCTATTATGGGCTGAATTTTCCATCTCAAGCACTTTTTTTATTCTCTATTGTGTGGTTATAATAAAACAAGTGCAATTTTGCAAGCATTGATCATCGATGAGATACAAGAAGGGATAATGACGCGCGCGCGCGCGAGAGAGAGAGAGAGAGAGAGAGAGAGAGAGAGAGAGAGAGAGAGAGAGAGAGAGAGAGAGAGAGAGAGAGAGAGAGAGAGAGATACAAATTCATTGCTCATGGGGAAGTAGAAAATAGTAAAAAAAGGCCCCACTGAGGCATTCCAACTGTTTTACATCATCATCCTTGAATGTAAAATCACTTTCAACATCCAAGGATACCTCAACCA
>SZWC01010473.1:63214-87536 GCA_023375785.1 Penium margaritaceum | reverse complement strand
GAGAAGGATTCATGGATGTGCTTAGGCCACTCTCCTTTGCTGGAGTTTTTGGAGGGCTCCCTCTTGCCACACACATGAGGAGACCACCTCCTACCATGACTCGTGAGGAGGGGTGAAGGGGGGCAAGGGAAGGGAGGGGGACAAGAGTAGATTTAGAGTTTGGTCGTAATTGAATACAGATGCACCAGAATCTCTCTTGGTTATTTCAAGCACTCTTGCCTAAGGTAAGTGGGATGGAATGATTTTCCACAATTTGCACATTCTTTGCAAGGAAAAGTGCCAAATACGCATCCGTTTTCACCTGACACTAATGAAATGAAGGTCAAAGTAAGAGGAAAGCATGAAACCATGGAAAAAAACACGGATTGTTTTTGCAGCATTTCCCCTCCAATGTGGACCAATGTTTTTGGCTCAAATGGGAAGAAAAAACCTATAAAGAGGTTTTGGTCCCTTGGTTGTCGCACTCAGCACTCATGTACAAACACACCGAATAATAGCTTTTTGGAAATTTTTTTCTTTTGCTCTTTCCGATGATATGTTGCATGTAGCATTTGGAGAAGTTTGTTGTCTATAGAACTTCTTCAAAACTGGGATATGTTTGTAAAGAAACTGGCTTGTTGTGGCGGTTCTGCAATGCGACAACAAGGCGAGCGTAAGCAAATGAGAATGCGGACCTTGTTGCCAAAAACCTCCTACCCTGCTAGTTCTGCCCCGTTCCAAGGATGATGGAGCCATCGACCAATCAATCTGCTCCACCGGCCTTTAGTGTGGAGGAGTGGAGTGGCGGGTACAACTTCCTAGCGGCAACCAGGTTTCAGGTTGTCCAGTGACTAAGTCAACAAGAGTGACGACTAGCTCATGGCAACCAATGTAACAGAGTGGGTGCAACCAAATGCAAGCCTCTGTGGGTGACTGAGTCCTCGGGACCCAATGGCTCATAACAATCGCACAGGTCGGTCGTGGAGATTATCTTCGCTGTGACGTCAAGTCCCTCACAAATGACTCCTCTCAAAAGTATGCCACGACCAAGGGCGGGGCGGAGTCCATTCTTGTCATAGGGAAACCCAAGAGGGAGGATGGAGGATATCATTTTATTCTTCCATTTTGTCGGCAGGTTGAAGCAGCTCGGCTAGATTCATTTCTTCTCGAGTCAACTCGTTAAATTATACTACGTTGTCCACGTGGAAACCTCATGGTTTTGGCGTGATTAAGGATGAGGAGGTGGTTGCAAAATATGTTTGCACGTGTGAGGATGTTTTGCCACCATTCGGCGCCCAAAACCTGATGGCATGGCCAACACGTTTACAAAATCGTGTTCGCCACACCACTGGCTGGAGGTGGCACTCCGCGTGGTGGTCCTGTCAAAACGCCCGCCGGTGGCCCATCACGAGCCCCCTCGTCATGGCGAGAGGTCTTGTGAGGGGCCCCTTGATGGGTGGGGACCCCTTGCGATGTCGCATTGGGTCATGCCCAATGCGACAGCATGGGCCCCGCATAGCCCATTGTGAATATTCACGAACACGATGGGCCCGCGTTCGGCCGCAGGAGGTCACGGGACCTCCAGCGGTGACCGGATTGTGCCAGGCACTATCCGGTCACCCTCCTTTAAGGAGGAAGATTCTACAATGATTCCTCTTTGCGAGGCTGGTTGATGAGGAGGCCTCCTCGTTGACCAAATCACCAAAGTGGGGAATATCCCCGTTTTTCTAAACATGCGACATGTTAGACCATTTTGGAAGTAATGGTGTAGGCCTATGTCACGTAACAAAGTGGCATAGTTCACGCCAGTTTTTGCTACGATTCGACTTGAAAATGTGTTCACATTTCAGTTTATACCTTGGGTTCTTCATGGGAACATTCCATGGTTGGGAAGTATCTTACCTGTTGGTTCGAGCCAAAGAACTAGTTTTGTACGTCGGTGACAAAGACTGTAAGTAGCACTTGGAGATCGGGGCTACTGATTTTAAACACATTTTGTGACCGGACAAGAAGGGCATATATGTTGCAAGTGAAATCACTGAAGAAATGAAAATACAAAACCCGTAAGTAATGGAGTAGTTTACCCTAATTCTTTTTCCCTTTTTTCCCCCTTACCAAAGCGTGCGACAAAAGTGCATCCAAGTGACGCACGCGGTATTTCCGAGCATGGTTACCACCATTTCAATCCTCCTCCACAAAGCAGTCCTTTGGGGGCCTGGTCCTTGGGAAATCTTACGTCTGAGGTCTCAAAATTCGACCGTGAACCCCAACCAGTCCATCTTCCTCCAAAAACCCCAAACTCTTCTCCATCTTCTGACTCGAACATGCAAATCCACGACCTGCCAACCACTATCTCCTTCTTTCATTATGGACGACTTACAACCCATTGGTTAGGATACAACGGTGATGCTTGTCATTAGCACTTGGGCCTTCCTCTCACAATGCGTTGGACATGAATTGTCCAACCTACATGTCATCCTTGGACATGCCGTGTGCCTCCATACCACGAGTCAAAGAAGGCCCCACGTCCTGTGGGTCCAATCCTGTTTGGCACGACTTGCTCTTAACTTGTTAACAACATGTTGTGAAAATGCCATGAAGTCCATCACCCCCACCAGTCCTCAACTCTTCAACTACATTGTCAGCTATATTCAGCCAATTGTCAGATGTCAGGTTAGCAAATTCCATCCATGTATCTCCATTGACGTCAAAGTTGTCGTGCCCTTCTTCAACTTGCTCGCAGCATGAGTCACCAAGCCATAACTGAGCATTTCAAAATTTGGAACACAAGTATCACCAAAATGGAATTGGATTTTTTCAACGTTTTTTGTCATGTCTTCAAGACCCGCTACGTGAAGTGGCCTACGTTTCAACACCTACTTTTCACATGGACATGATCTAAATTTTCACATGACAATTAATGATCTCTCCAATGCACCAAATCATGTGTGGTTTGGCCAAGCGTACCCCAAGTTACGCATGCCAAAGTGAAGGTTTCACCCACCATAGGAACGCCTAATGCCTCCATGGTGCGCACACATCGTGACACCTCCCTTCACATGCGAAACACCCTTCCTATGGAACAAATCCCTTTGCACGTGATGAAGGGGTCTTGTGTACTCTTTTGACGCACTTTGGCCACTTTTGGGTTGAGTATAATGATGGGGTGCGACAGAGTTTGAAACTTGTCCGCGGACCTCTAGTCAGACTTTTGTTACTACATCCACAAGTATCACCGTTGTATTTCTAAGCCTTGGAATCTGAGCCGGGATTTTTGGGAATTCACTTAGTAACAACCTACATTACTGGTTCAGGTGGATCTTATCCATTGGAAACCTTGGTAGTCTTCCGGGGCTAAATACATAGAAGAAAACGTTTTACTTGGTTCGCTTGATTATTCACCAGTAGTCGAGTTGCGACAGGTTCCTAGAGCAACCACACACATTGGAAATTTTCTCCAATGGATGTCAACTCTGACTTGATAAGGGCATCCCACTGCTCCTCCTTAGGCCTTGCAAGAGTCTCTTGCACGGTTGTTGGCTCCGTTGATGTGAACAGCATGCACTGCATTATGCTGATCCATTGACTAGTGCCTTCATCGAACTGCTTTCTTGCTCTTTGCTGCCTCCCACTACGATGGGACATGTTTGGTGGCTCCTTGTCGCTTTGTTGTGATCCTTCCTCCTTTGCTCACTCTGGTGAAACATTGACTGGATGGTTTCCCAAAGGTCGCTCTCACTCTAACAAAACATCCACCCAAGATGCGATACATCCAAAGGATTTTCCTCTTATGTGCGATGAAAACTCTGATTGGAGTATGCGCTTTGGTACCCATAGTGCCTCATCCAATAGATCTTTATGCAAAATCTCTAGCCTAGCTGCATTATCGTCGAAGTCCTCCATGTCATTTTCTCTCTCTGTTACACCGTCATGCTCCGACGCCAATTCCTCAACATCTATGTCTGTCGACATCTCCTTATAGTCAAGGAACAGGAACCACAACCCCATTTTTTAGAGTTTGTAACGCTCATTCTATTGATGCTATTGCTAAAGCTTTGTTACTCGTCAAACTTAACATCATGGCTGTGGATGATCTCTTGCATGTGCGGGTCCTAGAGTCAATGCACTTCTTTTGCAGTCTCGTAATCGAGGAACGAGCATTACTTCTCTTGCCATTCAAGTTTGCCATCACGTTGCTCTACCGCTTGCACCATCGTGTGAGCCTTCCATCCAAACACCTTCATGTGTACCGCGTTAAGCTTGCCTTGCTCCAAAAAACATACGGCTTCTTCCAACCACCAATACCATTCAGCACCGCTGTTGGGTTGAGGTTGATGGTGTACCTTGTTGTATGTACAGCTTCAACCCATAACCCTCACCATATCCCCGTATCTACAAGCATGGTCTGGACCATGTTTAGCATCATCTGGTGTGTTGGCTTTGCCACTCCCTTTGACTATGGCAAGTGCGGCGTAGTGGGTTCCCACTTGGTTCCCTTCTTGCATAGCACACTAATCTTTTGGCCGGTCTGCCTTTGCCTTGCTATGGTGTACTCCTTGAGCCGCTCTAGTTCTTGCCTTTCCACTTCATGAAGTACACAAAGAGCTTCCTATTACTGTCATCAATGAAGGTGACAAAGTACCTCAAGCCAATTTTTTATGGCATTTTGAATGGTCATTGTGCACGACCTCCAGCAAGTCATTTGCTTGAGCCGCGTTCTCGTTGAACATCTTGTGCCGCGCCTTGCCAAAAATGTAAGGCTCAAACTTTTGTGCGCTATTGCATCTGCTCCCACGTCTACTACCTCGTCACCTTTCACGTACCATGTCGCACATCATGTTGTGCCTTACCATGTCCTCAACAATTGTGGGCACCGGATGCACTAACCACCAGTACAAGAGCTCTAGATTATCATATCCTCCCTTGGCCATGTAGACAATGTGCTCCTATGAATCTTTCACGTCTGATGCCACGGGGATCACCTTGGTCTCCATGATGTAGAGTGTGTCCTCGTGCTTATCCTCGAGCATGACCTCGTCGCCGCCGTCGTTGCGCACCACGGCACCTATCTTATGGAAGAGCACCTCACACCCCATATCAGTTAAGCAATTGACACTTCAAGTTTCAGCCAGACCAGGGATGTATTGTAAATCACGTATAGTGTGTAGCTCGTTCATACTGCCCACCACGACCTCCACTTATGCGTCACCTTGGCCGTCTGTTGGCTAAACTTTGTCGTTTGTGACCACCATGGACTTGGAGGACTTCTCGTAGGTGACAAAACCCACCTGTTTGACCCCATAGCCAAGCACCGCTTGTTAGCCTTCTTGAGGAACTAGTTCTGATTAATTTTAAGGAGTGACTTGATTTTGGAGTTTTTGCCACCAGGCCTTCACCTCCTCCGGTCACTCACGGGCCTATTGGCCCTCTTTGTTGCAATTGTTCCATGCACCTTTCTTTGCGCCGTTCTTGTTGCCGCCCTTTTTGCCATTTCCTCTTCTCCTACTATTGCCACTATGCATTTTGGTGACGAGGGCCAAAGAGGAAGATGAGGCGTCCCCGCAACTCCATCACTACACCTCATTCCACAAGTACACTGCGACCGCGCCATAGGTGAGCTTCTCCTCCGGTCATCCTTTGAGGAAAGTGACAAATGGATCCTAAGTATCAGGTTGGGCTATGACGATAGCCATCACCTACAACTGCGTGTTGATAATCTATCCCATGTTGTTACATTGTGAGGCAAGCGACTCAATCTACTACATGGCAGAGATGACATCATATCCCTCCTTGATTATCATTGTGTGGAGTCACTTCGTGGCAAATATTTTATTCACAAGAGACTTGGATTGGTGGATGGGGTTGCATTTATGCCTTACTTCTACTCCTAGCATGCAGCCTTGGAAGTAGCCCCACCACAACTCGGTTGTCCCAGACACAAAGAGCATGAGCGCCTTTGTGTTCTTCCTTCGGAAGGTTTACTTCTCCTCTTCCATAGTTGTCGCCTCGTTGAGGACTTCTGTTCCCAACATGATCCCAGCAGTCCCTTATGCGCGAGTTGCAGCTCAAACTGCCACTCCATAACCCAAAGTGTGGGTCATGCACAGACTTCTTGATAGGTTGTGTCTACTTCTATACCATTTGAATATCTTCTACTCACAAAGATTCTTAGAACATCATGGTGATGTTGTCCAAATTGACAATCTCGTATGTTGCGGAAGTCGTGAACATCTTAGAGAGGGTCAACATGGACCCATAATCCTTTGTCAAGAAATGTTTTATGGTGCGGTCACAATGTTGATTTGACCCGTCTGTAGTTGTTCACTTCTTCCTTTTGGGTGAATATGAAACTGAGCGTAAGCCTTACGCTATGTGAGCAATAACTTTGAGACAGTCAGTTTGCAAAGGGAACATAATCCTTTTAAAAAATTTTGTACATTGACTTGATCTCAATATTTGTAGGGCGAGTCATGGGTTCTCCAATGCACCAAACTGTTTGCAATTTGGCCAATTGTAGCCCAAGTTATGCATCCTAAAGCGCACATTTCACCCACCATAGAACCACCGACCGCCTCCATGGTACGTACAAGCCGTGGTGCCTTCCTTCAAGTGCGAAGCACCATTCCCAAGTGATGGAGGTATTACGTACCTAAACTCTCTGAGTGGAAATTTTTACCATTGCACAAATAGCCCGCCGTGCATCAAAACCGCAATTTTTGCTCCAATGTTAAAGGGCCATTCGGTTAACTGTCATCGTCCTTCGGCAATCCATTATGAGAATTTTGACCACTTTCACGAACCATCGACATAAGTGTCACATCCTTTCGGTCGACTTCTTAACGCATCAAGATGTATCGAGATTTAAAATGATGCACCTCTCATCGTCACCGTCAATCTTTGAATCCCCCTGATTCCTTGACAGAGCTTCTCGATCTGACCACTCACAACACGACTCTACACACATCGCTCGTCGACTGACCCAAAGTACCTGACCACGCCTCATTTGTAACTTGATGCTTGCATACATGTATCTGGTCATGTAGAAACTTTTCATCAAAGTACACTTACAGATAATTGTAAATTGCTCAAGTACCCCAAATTCTCAAACCATGTTTTACCTCGCAACTCATACCCGTTCACCAACTATGCTCCGTTCGATACAACACTTGCTATCATAGTCCAACAGTGCTAGAGAGGCATCTAACTACTTTGCTCATCCAGAGGACTACCTTGCACAAGTTCATAGCGTACCTTGCACATACAGACTTCGTAGACTCTGCGACTACAACATGAAGCAAGCGAGCGCACTCGACAACCAGGAGCGGGTCTTCAGTAATGACGGCGATGGAGGAGTTGAATATGACTATGCACGCGAACCCTGAAGTGGTAGAAAATGCGGGCGTGGCAGGCTCTGTTGCAAGTATGTCAGTCCTGATGGCTCAGACGGCCAATCTGGCCATGGATTGGATGGCCAATCCGGCCACAGATCGGACGGCAATGAATTAGCCACACCTATCGACAGCCTCAATGTCTACTGTAGGAACGATAGGTGGCACTCAACGACAGGCTCAAATCAACAAGGAACTGGCGAATGGTGTTTCCGTGCTCAAGGAGATCAGTAGCCCTTTGCTCCAACAACTCAATGGTGTGATGGAGGCTCTTCGCAATGCAAGTGCACAAGAGGCGGTGCTCATTGATAGAAGTACCCAACTCTAAAAAAAAAGGATTCGTCTGAACCTTCCCAAACCATTCAATCATGTGAATTCTAAAGGACCAACGGTTTGGATGTGGTTGACAAGCTTGGAGGTGTTCCTCCCCGCTCCTAGACTCATTTCATGTTGAAGGAAATTTGATCACACGACCGCGCTTTTTTGTGGCACGGTGTTAAGTTGGTGGTCCGAACTAACGGCCATCCAATGGCAGTTGGAGACCAGCCGCCTCATCGACGGCTAATGATGCCCATCTTCCATTGTCCAAAGCAAGTGTTCTATCCTTAGAGGAGATCGATCGACAATGGCAAGATGCACTAATGCCAACAATTGAGTAGAGCAAATTCTAACACGCAATGCTTGCACGATTTTATGATTGAATGAGTAGTCAGATGCTTGTTACAAAACTCAACATCTGTGTCAATAGTCCGGCATGGCAGAGTAATTGCGGAGATTTTGTAAGATCATAACTGGTGCAGGGAACGCCCCCGGCGGACTCTATTTTCACTATAACAACGACCTCAAATGGGGCATCCGACAAACATGTGCCATTTTTTTCCATCCAAAATGACTTACAACAGATGATTGTAAAAGTAGAAAAAATCGACAGTGCCAACTTTATTTCTTGAATTGAGGAATCCTATGGCTGGCGACCTCACAGCCACATTTACCATGGATAACGTCAGAATCGTTGACTCCAACAGAAGTGAACATTGTCTACAAAAAGGACACGAGCACCTGCTACAACTGTGGTGAATTCGGACATATTCCTCATAGTTGCTGAAGCAAGGAGCAAGCCAAAAAGGGGGGGAAAGAAAAATGAGCCAGGTTACGGCAAGGGACAAGAGTGAAAGGGGTGAATCTTGTCCCACAGGAGTGATCTACGCCAAATGATCATCCATCTTAACAACTCACGATGTCACAGAGGCTTCTTGATATTGTTAAGTTCGGCGAGGGGTATGAGGATGACCAACTAGCAATACTACTAAAAGTACAACCCCGAGGTTACAAGTGTTGCAGAATAGCAGAGGCACTGTTGGATGGAGGGGTCTCTAAAATTTTTGTAAGCAACAATATGGTTCGAAGGTTGGGTTTGCAGGCCAAACCAAGGGTGTTTGAAGGAAAAACCATCACGGAAGATGTAGGTACAGAGACTCTGAGAACCACTATGAATGCAATAGGAGACTTGCCGGATGTAACAATATGAAGGGCATTTCCAATCAGTGATCACAAAATTATTCTTGGACATGATTTTCTGTACTACCACAATCCGCACATCGACTGGTATAGTGGCCAAGCTGATGTGGCAATTAACGCTGTGACAGCTTTCGTGCATGGGGCCCAAGGCGACAACAAGAACAGTAGAGGTGGAAGTTGCAAAGGATATTGTAGTGACCGAGAAGCGAAATGGTGTGCAGATGACACCACTCAACCAATGTATACGACAATGGGACTCTCATGTGGCTGGTACATTTTGAGCCAATGGAGGATACGAAAGTGGAATTAGCTAACTCATCGGCCTCATCGGAATGAACAAAGTTCATGATGGTTCTCGAGGAGTTCGCACCTCTCATCCGCAATTTGAGGACATTTTTCCCGACAAACTCTCAAAACTGTGCCACCCTAACACGAAATTGACCATCACATTGAACTGAAACAGGACAGCTGATGCACCATTCAAGGAACCTATTGGATGAGTGACCATGAGTTAAACGAGTTGAAAAAGAAACTCAATGAGATGCTTGGTTAAGGGTTAATTTTCCCATCCACGTCACTATATGCTGCATGAGTACAACTCATAAAAAAGAAAGCTGGCTAGATGCAAATGTGCGTGGACTACCGAGCGTTGAACGAAGCTACCAAAAAAACCGCTACCCTCTTCCCCATGCTGGCAATTTTTTTACCAACTACGCGGAGCTCGAGTTTTCACTAAAGTTGACCAACGTAGGGGCTATCACGAGATCCATGTGGCAGAAACCGACATCGAGAAGACGACATTCCAAACATGCCACAGGCATTTCAAGTTCACTGTCATGCCGTTTGGACTCACAAATGCCCCGGTGACACTCATGGCGGCAATGAAAAACGTTTTTTTGCGAGTACCTCGATGATTTTGTTGTGGTACATCTCAACGACATTCTGGTGTACATCCACATCCCGAACGAGCACGATGGAAATCTCCAAAAGGTTCTTGAAGTTTTGAAAAGAGAGAAATTCTTTGAAGAATCTTGAAGTGCGACTTCGGCCGCCGTTTGATCAAGTTTCTAGGTCACGTCATTAACGGCGAACGGATCACCATGGATCTGAAAAAAAGTGGCAAGTCGCTGATTGGCCGATGCTGACCAAAATCTGAGACATTCAAGTTTGCCTGGGTTTCTGCAATTGCTACCGGAAATTGTTTTTGGATTACGCCCGAGTCTCAGCGCCTCTCTTCGATATCACTTGAAAAGAAAACGTGTGGCGGTCAGAGACAACAAACAAGAAGCATTCACCGCTTTGCAAAACACTTTGACCTTGGCGCCAACCCTACAATTAGCCGATCCAATGATTGACGATGTCATGGTTGCGGACGCCTCCAACCGATCCATTGGCCCGGTACTCCTATAGGATCACGAAAACAGAGAACAACCAGTCATGTATATGTCGCGTAAGTCGCGCAGACCGGAACTCAACTACACCGTACACGAGAAGGACATGCTAGCGCTTGCACACGCATTAAAGACATGGCAGTGCTATCTTGAATGCAATGAATGCATTGTACGGACTGACCATTACCCACTAAAACAATTGAAGACATGGTCGAACCAGAGTCTACATCAAACCCGATGGATGAAATCCCACGATATTGGATACCGTCTAGGAAAAACCAACCTCGCAAATGCGCTCAACTTCCAAACAGGCTTAATGACTGAGGCAGTGACACTTCAATTGCAACAAGATCAGTATCTCAACAATTTATTCACACGTGGCTACAATCAAGATGAAGGATACGACAAGTCCAAGTTCTGGCACGACACAACCTATTCGGGACGATGATTCACTTGCCAGGTGGTCTGGCCTCCGAACAACAAACTTTGCCGCATGCTGCTTGAAGAATGCCATGACACCGGTCTAGGTGGACATTTTGGAGAAGACAAGACGCTGAAGAAGCTAGCAAAGCACTACTGGTGGAGCAAGATATAAACTGACATGGCAAACTTATGTAAATCCTGCGACACGTGTCAGCGACAAAAATCCTAGCACACGTGGCCATCCGGACTTTTAAAGCTGCTCCCCATTCCAATGGAATTGTTGACCGACATCTCCATGGAGTTTATCATTGGACTACCAGTCACACCCAAGGGATATGACGTAGTCCTCGTCATCGACAGGTTTTCTGGAATGTCCCACTTTATCCCGACAACGACCACTGTCAACGCCAAAGGAACAGCACAAATATTTCTCAATAACATTGTATGACTACACGGTATGCTGAGAACCATCACCAGTGATAGAGACGGTCAGTTTACCCACCATTTCTTTAGCGAATTCATGACTCGCTGCGATAGTCAAATCCAGTTTTCCACGGTATTCCACCCTCAACCGACGGCCGAACTGAGCGGACCAATTAGGCACTTGAACAACTTCTTTGAACATTGTGCGAGCTACATGGGACGGATTGGGCAACCAAATTGACGACTGTTGAGCTTGCATATAACTTGGAAACGTCCACCCCAACGGGTTGAAATCTGTTCAAAGTGGTGTATGGAAAAAGCCGCCACACCAGCCGGACTTCACCGCCAGGGCAACATTCCTGTGGTTGACATCCAATGCCGTGATTTCTCCACCATCTGGGACAAAACATCAGATACTCGTGAATACACAAGCAGTGATGACGAGAGAAGCCAAAGGAAATCTCAACGATGACATGTTTGTCGCAGGCGACAACGTTCTCCTTAGTTCAGCAAACATTAAACTCCGCAAAGCTGGCTGTTCAAGACTCAGACCCTGATGGTTGGGACCATTTGAGATCTAGCACAAGCAAATCCGCATGGTTGCATGACTCAAACTCCCCAACACTACGCAAGTTCACCGGATGTTCCATATCAGCAGACTTAAGTACTACCATGAACTCTGTAAGAACTTCCCCGGCAGGGATATACCTCCCCCTCCTCCTATACAAGTGGACGAGGACACCGAGTATGTCATTGAGGAAATCCCCGGCCATCAGTGACATGGCAAGAAGACGGAATATCTTATTACGTGGTATAGATACGACAATGCACACAATAGCTAAGAATCCTATGACAACCTCCATGACATCAGTCATGTGATCGACGGGTATCATTGCCGCCACCTGGCTACATATGTACGCGCGTCGGGACGTGGCGAATAAAAGTGGAGGAAGTGTTATGTTCCATACATACATGAGTCTCTAAACTCCCTGAGTGGGCATTTCTTTCATTACATAAATAGCCCACCGTATGTCAAAACCTCAAATTATTCTCTAATGGTCGAGGAAAAATCGGCCAACTATCCTTGCCTTCTGGCGGTCATTCTCACACATTCTGACAACTTCGACCAATTTCACGAACTATCGACAGACGTTTCATGACCTTTCAGGTGACTTCTTGACGCATGGAGATACATCGAGATGTATAAAATGCATCTCGCACCTTCATCGTTGATCATTGAACCCCCCTAATTCCTTGACGGAGCTTCTCAATCCGACCGCTCACGACGCGACTCCACGCGCGTCGCTCAACGATTGACCCAAATACCTCAACTATGCCTCATTTGTAACTCGACACTTGTATGTATGTCTTCGGTCATTTTGACACTTGTCATTGAAGTACACTTATCGCTAATCATAAATTTTCAAGTGTCCTTGCAACTCATACCTTTTCACCAACTACGCTTTGTTCGGCATAACAGGAGGGGTCCCTTGCACTGTTTCGACACACCTTGGCCAGTTTTGGGTTGACTTTGATTATGGAGTGCGGCAGAGTTTGAAGCCTGTCCGCAGACCTGCAGTTAGAATTTTGACTGTCCCCGAGTAACATATTATACTACTGAATTTCGGACTTTGAGCCAGTAATTTGGCTAAGTTCCTTGGTAACAACCTGCACTATTGGTTCCAGTGGATCTTATCCACCAGACGCATTGGCAGCCTTCCGGGACTAAATATCCAGATGGACATTTGTTACTCGTTCCGGTTGATTTTTCACTGGCAGTCAAGTCGCGGCCAGCTCCCAGAGCCGCCGCGCACACTCCAACTTTGGAAGCTCAGATCTCCCTCGTTACTATTCAGATTCCAATGAAACAACTTCTACCGGATTCAACGAATTGTCAACTTTCAGGGGAAATCCTCAATTATAGGATTCGAGCGATCCTTGAGCCACTAGATCCAACTTTGAAGATTTTCCTCTCTCTAACGGCTTGTCAGTGCCTCCCGGTGCCACACTTGGGTATGCGGAGGGAAACATCTTGAGCGGCACATTGATGTTTTGTACAACAAGCCAATGGTGTTGTTCTGCCCCATAGTACACAACAGCACTATTGGTGCAGAATCAAAAAGCACCATGGTGTTGTTCTGCATCATGGTGCAAAACAACTCCATGTGGAAAACAGCACACAACCACGCATTCTCCCCTTCCTTGCACCAAACACACATCAGTCCCCTTCATGTGGCATCACCACTCACCACTGTCCCCACACCAACCCCCTCCGACCACATCAGGTCGTACATTCTCTCTGCACATTGAATTTTGTCCCTTCCATGTCCCTTTACACACGCACCTATCCCGGACCTCTACCCACACACTCCACCCCACTCATACAGAGAGCAACTTTCTATTTGCACTCCATCCCAGCACAACCCCACCTCTCCCAGCCATGCTTGATAGAATTTCTCTCATACCTTATCCCGTATCTACTGAGTTCAACCACATGATCTCCACCCATACTCGCACCGCCCCACCCCCCCAATTTGAGTCGGCTCCATACATCCACAAGCCTGGCTATGTACATTTGCCACCCTTCAGCCACTCCACGCATCCCCACGCTTCCATCTCCTTAGCCAAATCTACTTGCACATTCAACTTAGAGATCGTACTCTCCCCCCTTCCCCTTCACACACTCAACCCAAGGCATACACCTCATCCCCACCTCATTAAGATGCACACAAGATGAACAATCTCACACCCATTCCTACCACCTCCCCAAACACAATCCTACCCACACATATCAAGACCACCTAGTGCTCATAAAATTTCCCCTCTCCCCTACCACACCACACTCAACAAAATCATTAACACCATCACTCTCCACAGTATAAAAACCCCCATACTTCAGCCATCCCCCTTTACCACACCCCTCGAATGGCCAAGAGTCCCCTCCCTCCCCACCCCTTCCTAAAAGCATGCCCCGTGCTAACAAAGCCAAGTTTCCATCCCAACTTGCACTCACAACACATCATCACTCCTGCAACTTTCAGGTTTGGCGGCCCATCCCATTGGGAGCCCTCACAAATTCTCCCTTTCAACCCAAATTGTTCCATACCTACTTATAGATGTAACCACACTCTCCTCCCTCCCTTATCATCTCCCCCCATGGATGCCCTCACACGCAGGTACCCGAGCCTACCGCATCGCCAAGCTTCCAGGCTATAAGCCTTGAAGACGTAGGTGAGGGAGGCAAGGAGCCCACAAATCAGCCACGCCCCTCTCACATGGTAAAGCGTAGTGCTCGCTCTTTTGATTCTGTACCCCGCATGTTTTTAATCTTAATTTACTTCTACATTAACTCACTCCCATGAAACATGACATGCCAGATTTCTCTAATACCACCACAAATTCTATCAAACCGCAAAGTGTATCTCACAAAACAGATACTATTAAAATGTTCCACTTCAAATGTAATGGGAGGAACAGACAAGACAAACACAAGGAACTTAAACTACATTTATTCCTAGATACACCAAACTGTTATAATTGGAGGATAGAGGTGACCTTGGAGCAACAAGTATGTGGGACTGAAAAGGCATCCGTTGTGCTGAAGAATGGTTGTTAAGTCACTCAAAATGATGGATTACATATAGAGTTAGAGCTTGGACAAGTCAGCCCTCTCACAAGCCACACCACTTCGCCATGGAGGCTAAGGCTCACACGCTAGAGTCCATAATCTCACACAAGAGAGAAAACAAGCCTAGAAATCAAGTTGACCACTCACACACGACCTAGAGAGTTAGAGCATGCTCTCATGACACACTCCTCCTAGTGGTCACATAACCCACAATTGCCTTGTGTCCATGGCTAGCAGACAAAGATCTCACCTTGCCTAAAAAGCAAGGAGAGGTACCTTTTTCCCAGAGAGCATACTGTGACAAGGCAACCCAAAAAATCTAGGACCTTTTTGGATATTTATCCCATCAGGTCTTGACCCTGGACCTCTTGCCTTTTCCTTTTTCAGGCTAAGGCATGGAGGCGTCGCCCATGGTCATCCAGACACCGGCGGACGATGACCCCAGAAATTCCGAACATTCATATCTCCCAATCCGACCGTTGGATCGGCCTGAAACTTGGATTGTAGACATATCGCCGTCTATTCTTTCCAATGACGAATTTGGATTGACGATCGGAGCAGGCATCTGGTAGTTTCCTGGAACTTGCTCCTGTGGACCTGAAACTGAGCCGGATGGCCCAATTCTTAACATAGACATCCTCCTTGTGACAGGCACAATAGTACAATATCAGAATTTTTTCACATTCTCACCCACATCATACCTTTTTGAGCTGTCTCACAACAACACGATCTCCTCTCGCACGAGAGGCATTCTTATAGGATCGCAACATGGAATGAAAACCAAGGTCATCCTTGTTCAAGGCGGATTGATAACACATTGTAACATCCTCAAGCACGACGTTGAGAGACGCATCACAATAATGTACGCACCTCCACATGGTACCCATCGACAACAGTTCTGGGAAGTGCTTCATGAAAAGCTCATCATACACCACTCGAACATTCTTGTCAAATATTTCAGCTGTGTCACCTCCCCCATGGATCGACAACCACCTACAAACACACACGCGGCTTACAATCCATTCTTGACTTGTGTGACCTTCATGACACGTTCAGTCAACACCATGGTATGAGATATGAGTTCAGCTTCCATTCAAAAGCCCACAACTCCATAGCACGCATAGATAGAGTATACACACAAAAGACTCCCCCCTTTTTTGTCACCCATGTAGCCCATACACCATTCCGCCTTGTCTCAGCAATCACATAGCAAGAAATTGTCTCAATGTATGCATAGCAGCATATGGGCCAACAAGGGCCCTCGGATACTAGCGACTCAACACATCCCTCATCCCTAAACCATGGGTACAAACCCTTATCACTCTGACAACCTCCTCCACGTGGTCCACACAAAAAACCAATTTTACTAAGAAGCTTAAGGAATACAACAAAAAGGAATCTATCCGACGGAAGAAAAGAATCATTCATCTACAACACAAGGTGTTGAAATCCCAACAAGCATACCATCAAACCCATTATCCTACGATCCCAAACCTCCTCCAATCCTTGAACTCAAAATTCAACAATTACATCCAACGATGTGCACAGTTCCTCATATGAGCCGCTAAGCTTCGATGGAACACACAGGCCAAGACACAATCCTCCTTAATCACCAATCGCATTCGCACGAGGAAAAACCAAACCTTAATCTAGAGACTCACAACCATGAATGGCGCAATCCTTGATACCCAAGCTACCATCACCACAAAGGCAGCTAGTTTCCTTGCAAATATTCATAAGAAACTAGACCCAGTTGAAACGCTTGACACACTACTACTTGCATGCCGAAGAAAACGACTTCCTCCTCACATGTTTGACAAGCTAAGTAGACCCATCACCGAGGGAGAAGTCTCCAATGCCATCCTTTGGCAAGCCTCACACAAAGACCCCAGGCCTAGATGGACTACCAGGTGAGTTCTACAAAGCAATCATCCTCAAGAAACAAACCCTCAAACTCCTCACCCATCACTACAATGATTTATTTACAAATCAACAAAACCACCACAACTTTAGCGCCTCTATCACTCTCCTTCTTCATTAAAAAGACAACCCTACCCTTCTCACACACTACAGACCAATCCCTCTCAAAGTCGAATAAAAAATCATAGCAAAACTCCTCGCGGAACACCAAAAAACTGGCCCTCTCATACACCATAAACCAAGACCAAACAGGCCTTGTCTCTGGGCGCAACATACAACACACCTTAACACAACTACAAGACATCCATCATCGGGCCACCACAACCAAAACATCTTTGTACTACCTTGCTGCCAACTTTGTAAAAGCATACGACTCCCTTAGTTGAGGTTTTCTCAACGACACACTAGCACACCTTGGAATCCCACAATACTTCATTAAATGGGTACGAATTCTCCATGAAAACACCACCACACAACTATTAGTTAACGGGCACCTCACCTCTGCCATCACTCTTCACTCAGGGGTCATGCAAGGCTGTCCACTAGCTCTCAGCCTGTTCATCTGCGCCATGGAGCCCATAACTGACTTCATCAGAGAACGGGTTCCCGGGATCCAACTCATACCACATATCCGCCATACATACGCCCATTATGCTGACGATGCCACCATCGTCATCTGGTCAGAAGAAGAACAAAAGGAATGTAGTAGGCTCTTACGGACCGTTGCCAAAATCACTGGTCTCAGAGCCAATGCCCGCAAAACCCTAATCCTACCCATCACAGAACACACACCACTTCCAACCCATGCACCCTATCCGATAACATAAGGGTCAGTCCACATCCTAGGAACTCAATTTCGGCGCACTCTCAACCTTGTAGACACATGGCAACCCATGCAATACCCCTATGGAACAACTTTCAAGCTCCATACTGCAAAAAAACCATGGCAGTGAACAGTTTCCTGAACCCAAAGTTCCTCTATTATTGGTACATGGTTCTACCTCCCCTAGACATCTTGAACGTATTAGAAGCCACTCTGTTGTAATTTATCTCTAGCCACAAACTTTTGTCAGGTCCAAAGAGGATAATTTGCCCCTACTCACGAGGGACAGCCACCAACTCAAGCAATCATCAAGGCCTAGGCTTCAAGTGACCAGCCACTCTCATGGCCGCACGAAGTGCCAAATGGATGTACAACTTATACAGCCCTATTCCACAAGCATGAAGAACCACCCTACCTCACACCCAACAACTTCCAAAGCCCACTCACTTCTTCTCTTCCCACACTGACATTCTCTATGTATGCACACTCTCTTGTCACAAAAAATGGCAAATAGCATCCAACGGCTTCCTCACCACACAAGCAACCATTGAACCTCCCAACCTCATACAAGTTGAACTTGCCAAGGAATCCTTAGCATGCAGTCGCTTCCTCACCAAACCCTATGGGACTCCCTTTGGCCATGCCCAAAATGAATGTTTCCTCCTTCCAATGGCACTCCATGTCAAACACCTTTACTTACGCAAACTTCGTGACAACCTCTAATCACCTCTCACCCGAGCACAAAACAAGGTACTCGATAACATTGTTCACCACCTAACCTTAACATGGCAATGAACAATGCTCAACCCTCCATCTCTAAGCGACTGCCTAGAGTACATAAAATACGTCACCCTCTCCTGTCTCTGCGGCCTTCCCATAACCACTGGCTATAGGCTAGATACCTCCCAAGAGCCCCCCAATGGTGTCCTTATCGACCCAGTCACCAAAGCGCTTCGACCACACCCCTGGCTGAAGCCAACGTTTTTGGACCCAAGCCTTCTCACCCCACTGTATTATAAAAGGTGGCATCTAATAGGCATCCCAAACACAACCTGCCTTTCCATAGAATAAAAATAGCTAAAACATCCTTCAGCGAACTCTACAACAAACTTCTTCAAACCACCCATCGAATCGTAACCTACCAAGAAGCATGGTTGAAGCAATACCCTCTTATGCCACACTACTGGGCTACGATACATAAGCACGTTTTAGCCCTCCCCACCAATCTTTGGATACAAGATGTTATGTTACACAGTTTCTTTTGAAGCATATAAGTAAACGCACAGTACAAATTTCTCTCCCCCCCCCCCATCCTCAGCATCATGTCCAAGGTGCCCCACTGAAGAGACTATACACCACTGCTTCCTCACTTGCCCACATCTGAACTCACTCAATGAACAATTTTANATTAACCTCCACAATAAGTGATAGTCAAAACATACGCAGCGGCCACTCACTCTTCTAGCCTCCCACTTATGCAATGCAGATTTTGGACAATGTGAATCTGCACTATCTCTCACACCCAGATTCTGCCTCTGGTGGAGAGATCCTAGATTATGTAAGCTATAGTTTGGGGGGCTGGGTTCAATCCCCAAGCTTCTTTTGGTGTCTACGTGACCCCCCTTCCCTTACTGGTTATGGCCATTGAAGAAAAAGGAAACAAGAGGCGGGTGTTGCGCGCAAATCATGCAGCGGGTTACATAGTAACATACTACACAGTCTATTTGTCGTTCTCCTGTGAATTCCAAAGTAGAAGTGTGTTCTCAAATTTCGGGGCTGATAGACAAGTTCCTAGTGGAGTCAACACAATATCGTTAAGACTTTGCCAATTTTTTCCCTTACTGACATAGATTGAAAATGAAAGAACTCGTTAGATATTGTTTTACATTGTTTGGCTTGTGGTACGAGGAGGTAAACCCTTATGCCGTACATATTGGTCATCCCGTACTTCCTTTTGTAAGTTTCTCAATCGCACGTGATTTCCTCACACTCGTTTGCAAAATCAAACATTGACATCGACATGGGCATCTACATCTACATTGACATCCACATTAATAGCTGAATTGATGGCTTCATGTGAATCCACACCTCAACCCATGTCTATATCTATCTTCAAATCTACATTTGCACATACGTCTACAATTAAAGTTACATCTATATCTACACCATCATCTACATCTACATCTACATCTATATCTACATCTACATCTATATCTACATCTATATCTACATCTACATCTACATCTACATCTACATCTACATCTACATATACATCTACATCTACATCTACATCTACATCTACATCTACATCTACATCTACATATACATCTACATCTACATCTACATCTACATCTACATCTACATCTACATCTACATCTACATCTTCATCTACATCATATCTACATCTACATCTACATCTACATCTACATCTACATCTAAATATACATCTACATCTACATCTACATCTACATCTACATCTACATCTACATCTACATGTACACCTACACCTACATCTACGTCTACATCGACATCTACATCTACATCTATATCTATATCTACATCTACATGTACATCTACATTTGCATTCATCTACATTGAAATTACATAAAAAATGTTTTCTATATCCATATCCTTATCTATATTTCCAAATTAATCCACATCTACATGTACATGTAGATGTACATGTACATGTACATGTACATGTACATGTACATTGAAATCTACATCTATGTCCATGTATACATCTACATATGCATATTTATCTATTCAAGCACACATATAAATACATATATGAATCTTTGTACCTACATTTATGTCCAGGTGTATCTTCATCTGCATATTCATCAATATCTTTATTACCACTGATATCTACGTTTGTGTCCATGTTCAGATGTTTCTACATAAATTATTACACCATGGCTATGGAATCTACATGCAATCCATTATTTCTTGACCCCTTTATGTTCCCTCGACCAGATCTTCATACCAAAGCTCCTTCTTCTGTTTTTTTCATGGTCTTGTAATTTTATTCATCTCAGGCCAGCAGTTCAAAAGACAAATTGAAGGGGAAATGGTCGGCTCAGCTCTTCTTGTTCATGCATCTCTGAGTCACATTATCCAGACCGCGTCGGCTGGAATGCCTTGTCCTCTCCTTGTCATCCTGGGAAAAGTATATTCCTCTCCACATCGCCAGGGCCTGTTGAGCATCGAGTGAAGCCGTGTTGTCGCCACCACCACCGTCGCGAGCACCGCCGTCGCCATCAACGCCGTCGCAAACATCGCCGTCGCCACTACCACCCTCACCACCGCCACTGGCTCCAACACCGCTGTCGCCAGTGCCACTGGCTCAAATGTTCCAGTGCCATAAGCGACACCAGTCACGTTGTTAGCAGCAGTAGTAGCATTAGCAGCGGAAAGGAGCAGCATCAGTAGAGACAGAGGCAACGGCAGAGGCAGCGGCAAAGGCAGCGGCAGAGGCACCGGCAGAGGCAGCGACAATGGACATTCACAGCCGCAAATCAAGACCTCACCTCCTCGATCAAGGATGACGCTTCCATGCGTTTGCCTCTTATGGAGATCCATTGGCGTCGTCTTTCTCTTTCTCTCCATGTTACCCATGGTTTCTCAGATCACTAACACAAATCGGATCTTGCGACATGTAACACCACAAGGAGGAATCACATGGCCGTCGCTTTTTCTGATATCCAAAAATCATGAGACATCGCTCCATTTTTTTCTTTCTTTCATCCGTCAAGATACATCCAAGTCGCTTCATCCGACTCTCCGGTCCTTGTCATGTTTTTCTTCTTTCAACTCCGCCTTTTTAAAACTGGACAATCATAGCTCCTCGTCTCTTTACTTCAGGAAAAAGAAAATCTTTTTACTCCCCAAGGAGAACCTCAATCCAGACACTCTTCCATGTGCTGGAACCCCAAAAAAGAGTGGCCAAGAAAAAATTAAAAAGCAAAAAGTGGCCGGGGTTTTGCGCTGCGTCCACCTACCAACCATCCTCACTTCCTCAAGAGTGCCGCAGCCTGCAACAAGCTCTACAAAAACCACCCTTCATCCTTTTCTCTTCATTCCACTGCTTTTCAAGTGGTGCCCCTGCACAACCCCAGACACGCCACTCATCAGCAACAATGGCCAACGGTGAGTTCTACAACTCTAGTCTCTACACACATGAAGCTCCAGTCACTTCAGAAGAGGTCCAGACCCTCGGTTCCAAGAAATTACTGTATTTCCTATCACCCTCAACTAGTTGGAGAGGTTTTCTACCACTCGTTACCAGACCTTGACAATTTTCAATCCTCTCCCATGAACTCGTTTCAGACATCTAATCTCAATCCTCCCTGCAGACTCCGCAGATATGGAACGAGTGGAAGGCGAAGTTCCAAACATCAAAGGCTTTGCTCCCACTACCGAAGCAGCAGCCCCTTACGTGGGTACACAAAGCAAACAATTAGACCGTGCCGACGGCAAAGCTGTGAACCCCCGAAAGAAAAGAGGTAGCCCCTCCAGCCAAAAATCACCACCTCCAAACGTCGCTTCTTCCGCCCAGCAACCCCTGACATCATCCCTGGTCGGACGCTCGCAACCTGCAAATGAGGCAATACACAACGCCCAGAACCCATCCAATGTCAATGGCGCCCATCAAGGCCTCAGTAGCACCACCCCTGCCTCTGGGCATGCTGGACAATTAACTTCGGAGGGGGGTATGAATACCCCTGTCCATGGACTCCCCCACCAATTTATCTCAAACTGTTTCTAACCCATTTTTCTCTCCCTGTTTCCTCAGGTCTGAGCTCCTACTCTGAAGGGTCTTCTGACCACTGTTATGGAAACAATGGCAACGCCACTGTAGCCACAGCATCGGCTGGTCAGACCCCTCCAGCAATGGATCTGGACAAGGCCGATGACATGGAAGCCGAGCTCAAACTCCTTTCTGAGCTGGCCGTACAGATCGGTGCAACTACGGTGACCTCGGAAGAATCCCCTGATCATTTCATTTGAAGTTTTAACCAGACCACCAGCCTCGTTTTAAAAAACCAGCACTCCGGGTATGGTGAACGGATTGCAAAGTATTTTATGGAAATGCTCCTACGGAAGTTCAAAATCATCTTTGCTGTCACTGTACCTTCTGCAAAAGTCTTCGCCATTGACTCTGTTCAGAACGGCTGTATCCGGATGGCCCAGTACACAATTCAGTTTGAAGATTTGTCTTGAACTATTCCTGCCCTGGCTGTTCAACTGCCCCCTTCATTATACTCTCCAGCAGGTCTGTGGTGCCTTACATGTTTCCTACCTTCTTTTTATCACGACACCAATACTAATCCTATCTGTCACCTTTTCCCTGCAGATTTTGATGGAAAAGTTGAAGTGGTGGTCACCAATGTTATCCATTCTACCTACAAAGCAACAAGAGCCCTCAACCCTCTGGAACCAACCCTTGCAATCAAGGGCCTTCCCGAGCATTTTGACATGGGAGACGTGACACGCACGCTTACCAGAGAGTGTCAGGATGGAGGAAAACAAACCACCGTCGATGAAAATCTTCTTCTTGCACCGCTATGTGAAACCCCTCACTGGCCTTACCACAAACACCGTGCTTGGCCTACCCGTCGGCCATCCAGACAACCCTACCTTTTTGGGGATTACACCCGTTTTTTACATCGTCGGCAACCTGAAAGACAAGATCACGCTGTTTTTCTCTGGGATAAATTGTCAATACTGCAACAACAACCATCACACCTGCTGCCACGCTCTGTTCCCAGTGACACTCTCCCACCAGCTGAATGGTGTGCGGTCAATAATCGCAGTGCACAGACAGTATGATAAGTTTGACATTACTATTCACCGAGTCCGTCCTTCTTCACTAGTTCCTATTTTCTTTCTCATCTCTGGCAGAGTGTCACATTAGGCCCCTACTCTACTCCACTGTGTGGAGGGGGAATCCAGGTTTTCTTTTCACCAACGCCGGAAAGGTGTCAGAGCTTCATGTGTGCAACTACCTTGCTTGAAAAAACTACTCTGGCCATTCTATGGATTCCCTGCACGCACATGCAATCAAGGAAACCCACAAACAGGATCGCAAAGCATGCAGGAAAAACCTATCCCAGGACCAACTCATTGTGATCGTCAACACGGACTTGGATGCCCTGAAGAAGAATTTCAAGTTCCTGAACAGATTACCGGCAAATTTTCCTCCTTTCACTTAATCCTCTGTCTATCATTATCTGCTCTAACTCTTTCCTCTCTCATTGCAGGTTCTATGAGCTAAAATGAGTCTAGGGCATGCAGGCCCATGTTGAATGAGACATGAGCTCTGGGTGTGAGTGGGAGAAGTGCAGCGCCAAAATTTGGCTAAGTCTGAAAGGATTTGAATTAAGAATCAAGGAGAGAACAATGAGCCCTACACTGAGCTTTTGTACTGGGGACTGGCGGCTAGCCCACCAGGCCCCGTCATCCCCGCCGCACCAAAAGGCACGGACGGGGAGTGCACATGTCCTAGAACATGAAACCATAAACTGGAGGTCTCCCGAGGCACTGGAACAGTCAACCGTGTGCCCGGGTCTCGACCGACAGGAAAATATCAAATATACCCTAAACACAACTAGGATATACGGTGACACACTAGCATCACGGTCTAGCCAAGCTAGGCAAGTTTAGGCCTCCCGAGACGCCGGAACATGTAACCGGGCGTCCGGGTCTCAGCCACATGCAGACTACATATGTCTGTCAAAAGGTCCCTAAGACTAGACCAACCAGTGCAGGGTCTCCCGAGGTACCGGTACAAACCACCGTGTACCCGGGTCTCGACCACAGAGAGAGT